>JAMKCH010003205.1:0-51134 GCA_023653785.1 Ophioderma brevispina
TTAGTTAATTTGTCTATCCATTATCGCTACATATTAGATGATCAGTTTAGTATTTGGGGAGTAGTGGATGCTAGCGACAAATTCTTAATTTTTAATCACCGATTTTTTATTCTTTATTTCGATCACATTAATTTAAAGCCACTAAAAGCGATTTTCTTCAAAATATAAACAAATCGCGCCCCCCTATTTTTCATCAAAGTCCATTTTTGCACTGTTGTATTGGAAATAGTGTAGTAAAGACCCATGTGACTAAGCGTAACACGTATTTGTCTAGTGATGCGATCAAGCAAAATGAGTCGGAAGTCGGTCAGATTCAATTTTTTACTTTTTCATGTAGCTGTATGCACCATTTAAGAAGCTACATTTTGGTGAAACCCCCATTCAAATTGACCAATTACTTCCAAAGATATCATCAGTTGAAGGGTGGCCAAAACAATAGGAAACAAAAGACATTTTCTCCTTTGTTTGGCTATATCTCAAAATCAATATTTGCGACTTCCGACTCATTTTGCTTGATCACGATGATGATTGTTATGCTTTGTTTACTAATAAAAGTTGGGTATTGGTATAGAAACGGTTGTAAATGGCGTTGTCATCACCGTGCTTAATTTTCACAAAGAACAGTAGAATATAGGTGTTGATATGATCTAACACTGGCAATTTAGAGACAACATGGGCATTTTGAATTTGAAAAAAAAAATGATTGTGGCTTTAAAAGATAAAAGTAAATTGAACAAATCCGTACAGGTTGCATGCGCATCGTAACGGCAAATAGACGCGCATAACACCTGCGTTAACGACGCTTTAATATTGTTTCATACTTACTAAATAGGCGATAACCAATTATATTACGAGTTTGTTGACTAAATTCCGTCCACTGATTAAAAATTGTGTTTATGGGTCACTAGAACCATACGTATTTTTGATTGTAAGACTTTAGGTGCTGTATCGCAATTTCTATACATTTTCAAAATACATTATATACTTGTAGAATGCTTTGGGAATATGATCGTCAAATTAACTTATACCAACATCATTTTATGTATTGCAAAGAATTAAATGACATCGGCACTTGCTTGGACATAACTCAATAAATATTTTCTTCATAAATGTAGACATCGTTAAAACAAAATACCAGGTGATCATACAGCTACTGAGTGGTAACTATACTTTATCTTTATTAAAATGTAAAGATAACGAAATTGCATTTAAGCAAATCTTACGTATGCATTGGTTTCCATAGAGGACATATTCTGGATCCGTGCACACACATTCATAGCTACCAACTCTATTAAAACACAGAATATTATCCCCAACGCAAACAGGTGGCACCATTGCACATTCATTAAGGTCTGAAAACAAATTGAAAATAAATTACATGTGAGGAAAACCATTTTGTCTATATTGTATTATTGGAAGGTTACGCTGAATAAATAGACACACATGTTTAGGAGAGTTAACATTAACCCTGCACCCCGCTTTTGACTTTATGCATGTACGTAACTTGCCAAAAGGATCCCTGTTATCGTTAACTATATTTCACCTCTGTTGACAAAAATGAATTAATGACATGACGTATGTGGGTATAAGCGATGGGTAGAGGAGGGAACTTTAACATTGTCATGATTGTGTATTGTTAAAATAAGCAAGTTTTTTGTATACAACCACAGATAAAATGCCCACAAAAAGGTCTTTGATATTATAGAAGCAGTCACTAAACATGCGCGTCGAATGGATTACTGCATCAATTGTCCTGGATTTTGATCATGTGAATAAATTACCGATTCCTCATAAAATCATTTTTTCATTGTGTTCACTTTGCTTACTTTTGACGTCATCGTGACATCATAGTATATCGTATCAAGCTAATATGCATGTAATAAGATCATCATTTAAATGTGTTTAAAGGAAATTAGAAAGGTTCCCGTTCGGGAGGACTTGTTACAAAAATGGCGCCGGAGGAAGAAGCTAAATGAGGCTTTGTGTCTGTACATTGTGCAGCTGCAGGTTTGATATCATACCTTCTTCACACAAGGTTCCTGTATATCCTTCAGTACATTGACATTCCGTTGGGCTTACACAAAAACCGCCATTTTGACAGTCCAATGCGCACCGAACTGTTGAAATAAAATACAAAATATTTAAATCATTTTTATAAGGAATGACTCTTGCTTGACACATTATTTCGGTACAAATGTATAGCTTGGAGTCCACTCTGATTATGGTTCTGGCTCGCCTAATTGTAAATTAGTACAAACAGACCCAGTATGATGTCACACTGACATAATCAGTCAGTGAACCTTCCGAATTCCACAGAGCACTTTTTGTGCAAAAAATCCACAAATGTTTAAACCCGGTTTAAACTTCTAATTAAGTTAAAAATAAAACAAAAGCAATAAGCCTTGGACTTTAAAACCGTGTTTGGCTATAGTAATTTTTGTACAGCGTGTGTCAATAAAAAAGCAGGATTAGAAACCAAAAATATTCCAAAAGAAACCACACCTATTTATCATGATGTTATCCGAGTCATTTTTTGTAACAATACATCCGAATATATTTTAACTAAAGGTACAATGTCAGATCCAAAACGTTATATCAGTTCCAATGTAAATCTTGTTTATTTGATCAAGATATTAGAAACGATGCTTTGAAATAGTCGTAGTTTAGGTTATAAATTAAAGTGACATTTATCATCAGTTGTTTTAAATAAAGTTTTGCTCTGATTTGTCTTCAATGCATACCAAGATTTTTCATAACTGTTCGTGGTCGTTGAGGTCATTGAATCAGACCAATTCGATTCAGACGGGTTTCATAAAACTTTTCCTAACCTTTGAATCAAAATCAAAATCCACTAAAAAAAAAGTCACGTCATGAGATTATGGACAATCAAATCCCCGTCTAATTAGACACAGGAGCTGTATCATTTTCTCAGAGAACAATCGATTTGAATTCTGCATTTTTATTGACATACGCCGTTGGTAAAAAAAGGGATATTTACGTACGGATAAGAATCAAATATTATGTGCAACGGCTGCAAACTATTACAGATGAAGTAAACTTTGGCAACTGCTTAGGAATGAGACTACGAATAAAAGGGAATAAATATCTGCACCCTCTTATTTTTCTGCTGAATGGTATAGTCCAGGACCTGCTTAGAACCCCGCTTACAATTCATCCGCAAGAGATTCTGAGACTTGATTTGAGTTGTTGGACCATTTACTTTTAAGAATCACACAGGTGCTTTTTCGAAACCGGCTGCGAATTCCGAAAATCCAAGATGGCCGCCGGTAGCCATTTTAAAAATATAAATTTTAATTTTGATACCTAAAAGTATGTGTAATACCTCGTTTTAGGGGTTTTGGGGTGCTGAGAATTCATTTCTGACATCGTTTTTATCGTTAGAGGTCCATGATACATGGTATGGATTTGGAATTCCAAGATGGCCGCCGGCAGTCATATAAAAAGTACACATTTTGGATGACTTAACCTAGTATTATGTATAATACATCGTTTATGAGGTTTTTAGGTGCTGGGAATTCATTTCTGACATCGTTTGTATCATTAGAAGTCCATGGTACATGGTATGGATTTGGAATTCCAAGATGGCCGCCGGTTGTCATATGTTTAGTACACATTTTGAAAGATTCATCCTAGAATTATGTGTAATACCTCATTGTAGATGGTTGTAGGTGCAGGAAATCCATATTTGACACCATCTTTATGAGTAGAGAACCAAAGTTAGGGTCAAGGAATTCAATGAGACCATTGATAACAATGCTAGACCATTTAATCGTTGCAGCCATCTTGAATTTCAAAATGGCCGCCACCATTAACTACTTTTACCTATATCTTCGTCCTTCAGATTAGTAGAGGCAGAACTCTGGTGTCTACACCCGTTTTTAGGGTCAAAATATTCAATGACACCATTGATAACAATGCTGAACCATTCATTTGCGGCAGCAATCTTGAATTTCAAAATGGCCGCCAAGAAAAATGGATTATATTACATACATTCGCCTTTGAGAGAGGTAGAAGCATGATTCTGGTGTCTATACCCACGTTTACAAGGTCAAGGAATCCAAAAAGATCAAAGATAACTTTACTGGGTTCTTTGTTTGTGGCAGCCATTGGTTGTTTGGTTGGTTCCCTCCTTTGGAGATAGGAGCACCAAGTATAGAAATATAGTGTCAAAATTGAACAAAAGTCATTAATTTGGTACATGTGAGTTGGCGGATTTGACATATTTAGAAGTGACATTTATGGCCAAAACACAGTAGTGACATGGTTGGTAGTGAACAAATGTGGCAGTGTCATTGGTAATGACATGGTTGGTGGTGACACATGTATTTAGCAATGTTCCTTGAAACGCATCTATGACGTAAACTGACAATATCGATATCGATACGGACTGTATTCAGTCCGTATGTGCACTAGTTTTAGCGTAAGTTGAGATTTTAAGTGACATGGTTGGCTGATGGTGTCATAATTGGCAGTGACATTGCTGACGATGTCATAATTGGCAGTGACATAGCTGATGCTGTCACCGTTGGCAGTGTCATAATTTGAAGTGACATAGTTGATGGTGTCATAATTAGCATTGTCATTTATAATTGGAAATGTTATTTTTGTTGGTGACAAAGTTGGATCACGCATCATCAGAATCGTCGCTGTCTTCGTTTTCTGATGAAACAGGTGGAGTGTCCCAAGTGATCGTCTGAATCATCGTCATCCAAATCACTTGTATCAAGTCTCTTCTTCATCTGCAAGAGCTTCGAAAAGAATCAGGCCATCAACCCATAATCGTTCTAAGTGCCAGGAGTATAGTGTCCATCCATGTCCATCAGTTGGAGAGCGAACGTCTACAACGGGAATATCTGCCAGTGTCCATATAGCAACCTGATAGTTCTCTCTACGGATGTGTTGTTGTAATGCTGCACGACATGCCGAGGTGCAACATACCTTCATCACAACATTTCTCTATGATGAGAGTGAACCTGAGGCTGTTAACACTCTTGAATCTCGGTCGACCATAGATTGCACATGGAAATTCTTCGAAACCAGCAAACAATTCCTTATTGACCTCCCATGCACTTCCTAGGTCTGCTAGGATGGTTGGAACTTTGGAAGCTTCTGCATCACTTTGATAGGTTTCACCTTCACTGTCACCTTGAAGGCACTTGTTGTATCACTATGTGTGAAGGCATGTAGGGCCAACAGCCAACAACCTACTCCTGAGTAAGACCATTTCTGTTAGATTGATGAGTCTCTTGTTTCCTGTTCCAGTGTCAAACAGTATGGTGATGGTGAAAGAGAATGAAAAGTGTAGGAGAATGAAACATATATCGCTGTCTGGCGTACGTACCAAGATTCAAGAGAGTGTTGACAGCCTCAGTACACTTTCACACACTTTCACAAGGAGAATGTTGTGATGACGGTATATTGCACCTCGGCTGCAATGTTCACCTTTCCACGTTACCACACCAATTTCGTGCAGCATACGACACATATCTAATCTGCCGTCGAGTGAACTATCAGGTTGCTTTATGAAGACTGGCACTCACTCCTGTTGCCGGTGTGACTTTCCATCTCCAACCGATGGAACATGGATAGACACTAAAATCCGGGCATTTAGAACCACTATGGGTTTATGTCCGATTCGTTCCGAGTAGAGAGACTTTATAGGGGTGATTCGGGTACGACGATCAGAGAGCTGGACTCTCCAACCTTTTTCATGAGAGAACGAGGACAGCGAGGACTCTGATGATTGCATGATCCAACTATGTCACCAACAAGATAACAAGTCCAATTATGACACTTGCGAATTTGTTACATCAACACCATCAACTATGTTACTTTCAATTATGACACTGCCAGTTATGACACCGCCAATTAGGACACGCGGCAGCTATGTCATTGCCAATTATGACACTGCCAACGCGGACACCATCGGCTATGTCACTGGGCCATGTATTACCTTAAGCAATCACTACCAGTTATGCTACCATCAACTATGTCACTTTCATTATGACCCTTATACCCGCATCGCCACCATTTCCTTAAAAATCTCAACTTATGGCGATCTAGTGTATCATAACTGACTATAAAGTGTGTCACTATACATAATTGTCAACTTACACTCCCTGATCCTTTCAAGAACATTGGGTACGTACAAGTGCACACCAACTATGGTCATTACCATGACACTGCGAACTCGGTCACCACCACATTTGTTCATTACCAACTATTGTGTTTTGTCATAACTGTCTCTTCTAAATATGTCAGAATCCATCAACTCACATCATCATGTACCAAATGAAATTGCTTTTTGTTCAGGTCTGACACTATATTTCCATACTTGGTGCTCCTATCCGCCAATGGAGGGAAGTATTTTCAGACTTAGAACCCAGTAAATTTCCTTTGATCTTTTTGGATTCGTTGACCTTGTATACATGGGTATAGACCCAGAATCATGCTCTACCGCTATCAAAGGGACATTATGTAATAGAACCCATTTTTCTTGCGCCCTTTTGAATTCAAATTTTCTGCCGCACTAATGTAGGTCGTCCGCAATTGTTTCATGTGTCAATTGAATTCCATGACCCTAAACACATGGGTGTGATTCATACACCAGAATTTTTGGCCTCTACAATCTCAGAGGACCAAGATATTATGCAAAATTAGTTAATGGTGGCGGCCAATTTTTTGGGGGACCTTACAGATGGCTGCAACAACTAAATGGTCTAGCATTGTTCTCATGTCCTCATTGACTCCTTGACCCTATTTTGGTTTCTCTACTTCATAACTTGTTTGTAAAAGATGATTTCCTTACACCGTAAAACAACACATCTAAACGAGGTATTACACATAATCTAGTTCTTGTTCAAGTCTAATTCTAGGATGATTCTGTTCAAATGTGTACTAAACATGTGACAGCCGGCGGCCATCGTGGAAATTACCGATCCATACGATGACATGGACTCTAATGGATTAAATGATGTCAGAAATATTCTCAAGCACCTAAAAACCCATAAACGATGTAATAAACATATACTAGGTTAATCATTCAAAATGTGTACTTTTCATATGACTCTGCCGGCAGGCCATCTTGGAATTCCAATCCATACCATGTAACAACGGTCACCTCTAATGATAACAAACGATGTCAGAATTTAATTTCCAGCCACCACCAACACCCCCTGTCACGAGGTATTTAACACATCCTTTTTAGGTATCAAATTAAATTGATAATTGTAAAATGGCTACCAGGCGGCCATCTTGGATTTCGGATTCGCAGCCGTTGTTTGGAAAGCACCTGTGTGATTATTAAAGGTAAATGGTTCCCACACCAAATAGTCTCAGAATCTCTTGCTGATGAATTGTAAGCTGGGGTCAAAGCAGTCCTAACTAGTAAGATACAACATAATACGTTTGCCATTTATAGGTGCAGGTTATGGTTTGTTGTTTTTCTTATCTTTATTGAGGGTATCAACTCCTCAAGCAATGAGCGTCCTGGTGACGCATGAAAATCTTGAACTTACTACGTCGTTACTTCGTATTGTCCAATTGCCACCACTAGGAGCTTCCCCGACGAGCTGTTTATGTCATTTTTCAGTTTCACTTCAACTCTTCCGCTACTTAGTTCTTCCGCTACTTTCGAAATGGAGTCATCGATAATTGGAATTTCAATCATTTGACGAAAGTGTCTCTTCAAAGAAGAGTGTTTGGTCAAGAATTTGTGAGATGGCTTCAATCCTCGTCTGTTGGGGAAGACACGGCTGTAATTATCTCTTGTGCTAGATACCTGAGACGTCATGGAATGATAAAGAATCAAAACGTATTGTTTTTTTTTTAAATAAACACCCATCCTGTGAAACTCTAAAATAACCAAAAATAAAAAACCGTTTATATACCTGCAATTTCTATTGCTGTCAGTTCCGTAATGACACGCGAAGCAATAAAGATAGCTATAGTCTTGCACATATCTGTTTCGGTTTACTGTAGTTCCAAAAGTTATGAAAGGGACGAAACACGGCAAACATAGAGGCATCTTTTACAGAATAACAATAACTCCACAAACCATCAAGCGTATTTATACTCTTAAGGCCTGCGAAGAATGGCAGAGATAATCCAGCGGATAATCTATTATGCCCTTGGGGAAAAATTTCAGCTGCACCTGTGCATACTCCCTCCCATCCGCACATTTTCAGTTATGTTTTTTTCGCGTACTTATTGTTAAGGGTATGGTGTTTGTTTATTTGTAGGGGATTATAGTATGGTACCGAAACTAAAATGCCGAAAGATTATAGTTGAGTAGATGCATTACAAGTGCAAAATGTTCTGTTAATTGCAGATAAAAACTCAAAAATTGGGTATAATTTAAATAAATTACTTGTATGATCCCTTGAGGTAGTTCAGTAAATAATTGGTTCATAATAATGGTTTATAATGGTTGTCCTGACTATTTGCAGAAAGTGTATAATGTGTTAGATGTAGATAAGTGGACTTATTATGTCTTTGCCTGTATTAATATTTTGGTGCCTTTGTCACTCAATCCGTACAATGCTATCTAACGATATCACTGTCTATCTTGGAGCTGCGCGGGCGATCAATAAGTTCAAAGCTCTGGTTTCATATGACATACAAACCGTGTTTTCGTGAATGCACATGAATAGTACTGGTCTACCAATCAACGAACGGATACTTGTTGGGGACCTTCGATGAAGTCTACGAATAAAAAATCAGACTATAGATATCTACATAATAAACAACGATATTAAACGTAGTAATCCATTGTAGATAAGTAGAGGGTACAAATATTAAGATGGTTTGTTTCTTTTGTTATTCATGACCGTTATCTATCTACTTGATACTTCCGCAAAAACAATGGCCATGTATAACAAAGCAGCAGATAATTAATATAATGTTTTCTACTTACCAATTTCACTTTCTTGCCCAAGATAACCATCCCTTATGACCGTCAGTGTGACAGCACCTTCGCCTTCAGACACCGAGTAAAAAGCGCGTTCAAATCGATACATCACTGAATGTTGTCCAATGTAAATTTAAGTTAATAATAAATAGAAAAAAAATCGTCAAGTGAATGGAAGTAGAGAGTATTCAATAGCAGTTTGGTGCTATACACAGCACAGGAAACTTATTACCACTTGTAGAAAGAGAGAGAGAGAAAAAAAAATCTTTGCGTATTGTTCCATTATATTTCGAAACAATTTTTGCAATGTGAGATGTGGCATTTCCAAGAGATATTTTTATTAAAATTAAAGATATGTTGACTGCCAATTTAAAAATCTAAATCTAAATTAAGTTTTTAAAACACAATATTCCATAATAGGTATCACATTGGTATGACTCTTTGAAAGCATATGCCAAGAAAGTTATATAATTATTTTACTGTGGTCAATGCTTTTCACCTATTTTTCCCATCGCAAGTTATATTAATTTTATCCAGCAAAAGACTCTCATCTCTCACCTAATAATTTAATAGCTGAAATGATCACAAAAACTACTATAAACAAAAATAATGGTCTTTTTTAGGACTATCATCTCGTCAAAAAAGGGAAACGACAATGTATACAAATAATAAAAAAGAGCCAAATTAAGAAGTATTTGAAAGATTAAAGCAAGTTAATTGTCTATTTTGTCTAACGATTGACAATTAAGACTGCGAACAAAGTAAACACGGCACTTGTATTGAATTAGACATAACTCAATAAATATTTTCTTCTAAAAGCGAAAGAACTATAGGCCTACTTTTCGGATATGTATATCAACATTTGTGATGTTAAAGCATTTTCTATTACAGTCTCTGCATTACGATGCCTTAACTAGCATTTTTTCATACAAACATTTGAAACATTTACCGTCACTACCCCAAACATGGAACATTTTGAATATTTACCATCGTTATCTTCAATCAAAACTTCTGCTACATTTGGTAAACCTATTAGTCCACCGTTGATATTTGTCAACTGCAAATGAAAGGTTTCAAGGTTTTCTAAAATGTCATCATCTCTGACAACAATGTCAAAGGAATGCTGGGTTTCGTCATTTGCTCCAAATACAACAGTGTGCGAGACGACAAAATAATCTTTATCGGTTCCTCCTTTAGCATTGACGTCCGACGATACAACATCTATAAATACAAGTAATTGATTTTAAAAAAATCAAAACCCACTTCTTAAAGAGCATCCAACAAACAAAAAAGTGAACGGAAACAAGTCAAAATTTCAATACATTTTATGAGATGGTGAGCTTAAATGGGCATTGCGATCCATAGCCTAGTCCCTCAACTTACATTTACTTATAACATCGAAACGTACTAACATTAACAGAATTTGCAAATAAGCTTATAAAGGATATCTAATGAACAAGAACAACAATTTTGGCATGAAATGTACCTTAAAGCAGGAGCATTAAGCAGGCCTATTTTGGAAATGGGCATAATTCTGCAAGTTTATAAGTGCAAGAAATATGATCTTTCGACCGCAACATCACCTTCATACCCCAATGTCTTCAGGGGCATAGTCAGAGGAAAGGCAGAGGAAGCAGAGTGCACCCTAGGAAAACTTTGAAGGAAAATTGCGAAGGAAAAGACGGAGAGTTAGGCATAAAGGTGGGTGACCCGATCCTGGCCTGACATTTCATATAAGTTTTCCCTCACATAGAAGCATATCACAAAAAGAACATATGCTTGCAAATTCTAAGCAAAATCAGTCCAGCCGTTTGATTAGTAGAGGCAGCAATGTGCACTAACTTGGCCAATAGGACAGTGTATGTTTAATGTGGATGAACACATTTGGCGCCATTTTGTTCAAAACATCTCAATTTTGATGGAGTAAAGTGTGGGACGAGGTTGTCGATGGGGTCACCCACCTTTAATCTGTCATTTTTGCACTTTTTTGCCCTGCAAACGGAACATTCTCCTGCGATTGGGACATGTTTACACCTATCAGGAAATCTGTTCCCCATGGATGATTTAACTAGCTACGCGATTGAATATCTGAAATACAGTTTTAAATAGCTTAAAATCAAAATAGCTGTAATTGTGTCAACATGGTGGTTTTTGTTTGGTAATTAAAAGGCATTTGATCATGCGGAAAATGAAGTATATTTTTGTGTCAGTATTACTTAACATGGTTATGGCTATTCATTTTTTGGGGGGAGGGTCCACTCTTGGGTTTCTCTTATGGTTTTAACAGCTTCCCTGTATGACAAAAACGAAACTTACCAAAACTAACAATGCCGCCAAGATAGCCCCGTCTGATAACGCTTACGCTAATAATTCCAGTGTTCTCCCTTACAGAGTATGACTGATCGCCAAAAGCTACTTCAGCTTAATATAACAACACATATAAAACACAGTATTAGCTTTACAATATTTCACTGGGGGGAACATCATCGTTTTAAAAAGTTTGGTTTTCTTAAACCTTAAACCTAAAATATATCACTCGGTAATAAGTATAATGTCCCCGATATCGTTTCTATTCCAATTTGTTTCTTGAATTTGTCCCGTCAGGCAATTTAGGAAAATTTTGAAATTTAATCGTAATTAGCACGACACCCTTTTAACAAACTTAATGTATAAAACATCCCGTATTATCATCACGGTGTGCGTATAGGTTGTAGATTGATTATAGACTTGAGGGGAGCACCCCTGGGCACTGAATGGCATGGTGAGTAGCGTCAGTAGTTAAGCAACATTATAACCAAATTTAAGTGGGATAACTTAAAAAAAAACATATATCTAATTTGATCCAGGGGGAACTCCGGGACGTTGAATGTATTCTCGGTAGCGTCGTCATATGATGAGCTACATGATGAACAAAATGTCCTTGGAATAGCGGTACCAGTAAAGAGGGTATGGTAATTTGTAAACTTTTTATATACTCCCCGCCTAAAAAATCCGAACGATATAAATTACTTATTAAAAAGGTATGTAGGTATGTAGGTGAATTATAATAATAAATGCCAGGAGCGTTGTTCGCGTAATGTGTTTGCTTATTGACCCGTGTCCGTAATGCATTGATAACGAAGCATGATGTGGAAGTTTGAGAGATTTATCCAGCTGGCTTGGCGCGTTCATTTGAAAGCAAGTTTGAGCACGTTGATGGCCATTTCAACATCGTTCGGATTTTTTAGGCGGGGAGTATATTTTCTCACTCTATGCCAGAGCATACCGGACATATTAATACGGCGTAACAGGTGGTGGTACTCAAATCTACATGATGATCCCATTTACTATCACAATCTTACATTCACCTAACAGAATAGGTAAAGGGCTGTTAACTAATGTCAAGTCTTCTTACAAAACAGTCCTACAATCCAAGGAAAATCCTGGGAATGGGTTGTCAAGACATATCTCAAAACCGCTCATCACCTTCCATTCTCAATCAAGAGCGCTGGTGGAAATTGTTACTTCCGCATTGCTTGTGAACTCCAAAAGTGAGTCGTCTGCTACTTATTGGATGTAAGCAAGGTTAGCAATGCTTTACGTTCAGAGGTCCTATATCAAAGTACAAAGATAGTTAAGCGAAAGGAGGTAAAAACTGGCCTCTAATTCCGATATGCGTACCTACCTAAATAGAAAGGTAACTCGACCCTCCCTCCATGAGGACTACTAGATCAACGGAAACCATAGTAAAGGAAATTAAAAATATATAAAAGCTCGTCATTACTGCTTATCGATTGATCATGGGTTGGTTTTTGAAACAAACCTAGTAGCTTATAATTTTCAAGAATTTAGGTAGGTACGCATACCGGAATAGAGGGGGGGGCAGGGTAAACTCATTCGCATAAGTAAATATATTATTGTGAGGACTCTTTTCATTTCCACACATGACTTACCTAATATAAAAAATGTAGGTTATCTTCTGAAGAAAGTAAATGACTGAACATTATAAGTTATGTTTAGATCAACTACAGCCGTAAACATCATAAAAAACAAGACAAAAACACGAGAAAAATAGTATTAGGAGTAAAGCAGCATGGATTAATTACTAAAATGACATTAAGAGATCTAATGGTGATCG
Organism: Ophioderma brevispina; assembly: GCA_023653785.1. Taxonomy (NCBI): domain Eukaryota; kingdom Metazoa; phylum Echinodermata; class Ophiuroidea; order Amphilepidida; family Ophiodermatidae; genus Ophioderma; species Ophioderma brevispina. Next base: position 13,047 of record JAMKCH010003205.1, read on the forward strand.
TAACCTTTTCTGTTTTGCCCCTAGTTCTGACGTAGACAGCAAACAATTAATTACAACATTCGTTATTCATTTATGAGTAGTTTTATTTAAGTTCTTCACAAGCCACTCTATTAATTTGTCTGGATCAGACGAATTAAATTAAATATGTATTTGTTAATTAGTACAATGAGTACATTAACAAGTGTCACCCTGTTGTATTTAGGAGCCATTACCACCCATTCTTTATAGCAAAACATTGAATGTCCCTTTAAGGAAAGGCTTAGGTAGGCTTATTGAAAGTGAGGTGATACGCATGTCTCATGCAAAGACGCCATGTTTTATAACTCTCAAGGAAACGTACGCCAATATTTTGGGAGGGAGATAATAAACAAATACAAACTATTCAAATTACATATACCTTAATTATCATTCTAACTTATTAATAAAGTCCAACAGGGGCGTACAACAAGTAGACGAAAGGGCCGAGAGGCCGATGCGATAGAGATCTGCCACCTAAGCAAAATTTAAGTTCCAGAAAGAAAAAAACATAAGTGGACGCAGACTGACAAACATGACATCACAACACAAGTGACATGCCCCAAGTTACTCGTTCTCATAACGTGGAAGTATGTATTATTTCAGTGTATTCCGTAAATGTTTGACGGATATATTTTGGGAATGGTGTTACGCCATTTCGTGGATGCATGGGAAAGAAATACATTTTAAACACAAATGATCCTTGTGTGCAAATCATCTGAATTTTATATAAGAACAAAGTCTAATTTATTTTGGTTGATTAAAACAATTCAAAAATTTCCAAAATAATTACAATGGCAATAACAATCATCACACTCAAGAATGAAAAAATAGGCTATACTCTGATGTGGCGATATATGTCCAGAATTAAAAGAAGCGTTGCAGTTCAACAATGAAATGTCCTCAAAGTGAATGTTCCAAAATGACAGCTGCAGAGTCAAAGTTTCAGAACATCAATCCATGGGAATCTTCACCTTCGTTTTTCAGAGCAGTTCTGATAACATTCCCAACAGTCCAAGACAACAAGGTTTTATATAGGTCACTTGGCGAGACAAATATCATTTCGAGATGTGTAAAAATTATTACCACGAATTTCGCCTGTCGCAAATATTCATTTATAAGAACACAATTTGGAATCCTATTTTGATTACAAGCACTTTTTGGCTTCAAAGAAAACGGCAGACTAATTATAGCTCTACGCTCATGTGGTATCTAAAATATCAATCCTGATACTGCACAGATCAACAACTCTGCAGATCAAAATTAACTACTGACATTGGTGGTATCTGAAGAGAGACTAACTTTAGACACTGGGTTTAAACCCAGGGTTAGGTCCAACAAGAGGGGACCTTTTTCCTTTCAAAATACTGTGAAAGTTAAATGTAACAGGTGAGAAAATTCCTCATGGATGGGCCGAACGGGCCTATCCGTGAGGAATATTCTCACCCGTTACAGCACACTTTTAGAGTATGTTGTAAGAAAAAAAAGTCCCCTCTTGTAGGACTAACCTTGGTTTAAACCCAGGTCTAAAGTTAGTCCCCCTTTCAGAATACCAATCCAAGAGTTTCTACAGTGAGCTTTATTCACCGCTAGATTTTTCCATTAACAAAAATAGATTATTACAGTAGCATCATGCCTAAACGTAGCCTAACACTGTCCAGTTGGAACACTCAATGATAATATCATTGGATATTACCAGTGTGGTAATCTTTAACTTGCAACCGTACTATTTATAGTAGCTTTTCTAGGTGTAAACAGATTGCATTATAAATATAGCACTAAGGGAATTCCCCTATTTCTCTTGCATGATGAATAAATGTACTTTTCTTCCTTGGAATCTATTTTAATCTCAAAATAAGGACACTATAACTATGTAGAAATTGTCAGATAAAAGTATTTACGTGCATGCTCACAGTTATGGCCGATCAAAGAAAATCTTAAGATTTGTAATGGAAATTTTGATTTATTTATCCAAGAATTTTCAGTTTTGAATTTAGTCGTATCATTCAGATAGAGTTTCCTTCCGCTTATCCCATACCAGATTTTATAAAAGGGGGCCCTTAATCTAGGGATTCCATATTCGGATGATCAAGAGTTTAGTAAAGCATAATATGTTTAATATTACAAAATTTGAATATCTTAAGTCACAAACGACATTTTTTCCTTCAATCATCGAGGCAACCAGACGTACGACGGTCACTGTAACTGATGCACTTTCCTGCACGTATAAACTGGTTATCAAACCCGTAGACAGCTGTAAAATACAACCACAATCATTATGTTACAAACCGCTTTTCATGAAGATGGCAGAAAAAAAGGCCATTTGCTACAAAACACTTCCCTCTTCCATCGCAAAGCATACGTTTTATGGTTCACATATGACTATAGTGTGCCACTCTTTAAAAAGTAATCATTCACTGAGCACAAAATCCGTGAGAATATCCGAGGAACTGTTTGTTAAACATGAGATAGTTGACTCGCGTCTTGCTTTTTTGTGTTTGCTTGCCTATTTTGTTTATTTTTGTGTTTTGTGTGTTTATTGTTTTTTTTTTTCTCGTAGTAGTCGTCGACGTTGTTGTCGTTTTTTTTTAATCAGAACCAAACTCTATTGGCCAATTTGGGGCTGCTTCTTTTTTTTTTTAAAGGGCTTTTTTTTTTTTTTAATGTTAACTGTTTTTTTGTTTTTAAATCAATTTAAAACAAAATAAGACAAACATAACTCTAATAAGAATGCTTGTCCAAATAAATTCATTCTGATTAGGCACGACTCCCAATTCCTGATGAAGGCCCTTCCTGTGAACGGAGTGGTTTTAATCAGATGGATGCCGTCTGGCGTATTTGTACTTAGGGGTCCGGTTTTCTCAATATGTTTCTTCCCGTGCTAATCCGATTGCTCACAACCCAATCCGTCCATATGGCAAATTGCTACGTAATCGAATGGGAACTAAGCCTTAGCTATTTATTAACTTTAATAACCCTCGTCCACGAGGTTTTTGTCCTCCGGTCACCGACCAAGGGGGGGGGGGGACCCCTATTTTTTCGTAATTTAGTACCAATATCATCTTGTTTGGTACAGTGTGTAGCTCAAATATTCCTTTCTTCAAAATCAATTACAAACCTATCAAGTTTTTACAACCGTACGTCATAGTGGACGTCAACACAGCGCTTATTTTTTACGCACTTTGGTGCAATCGCCAAAAAATCGAGGGTTTTTTTCGACCATTTTTTGCCATTTATGCAAGGAAAAATTGTTTTAGTTATTTGGCATAATGGGTGCCAAAGTACACATGTTATTACTCTAAAAATAAGAAAAAATAGCAAAGTATTTGCTTACAGTAGCATCATACTGACATAAAGTACCATTTGTTGTTGCATTTTACAACAGTAAAAGTATAGGAATGTTTCAACCACCCCCCCCCCCTCCGACTTTGCCGGACGTCCTGACCTCCCTGCAGTGTACCTCCAGTTTTTTTCCGCTAAAATGACCGCAAAAGGATGAAACTTACATTACATAAAAGCCGTAGATCGTATTCGTTTGCTTTTTTTTTGCGACAGGGGATCATCCGTTTAGGGGGGCCCTTGGTTGGACCTAGGGGTTAAGCCTATTTAGCTTAATCAATTGGGGACATATTTTAAAGTGTGTTTCTTATCGGTTATACTTTTACCACCTTACACACAAATACTTCAATCGCATGCTTCATAGTTAACTACTGAAACAACTGTCAGTACATCTTTACAACTACGAGAAGAAAAATACTCACAATCATCATCTCATGGCAATAACTGGCGGCATTCTGCCCCATCTATTCTTCCAAAATTTGCATTGTCTGCACACTTCAAAGTATTCTTGTTTGGCAACGTCAAACCTTCATTAGAAAGTGCAATTTATGTAATGCGATGGCCTCGTTTAATCAAATTAATAACTTCACTTTGAAAGCCACGAAATCCCTGGACCCATCCCCTCTGCATTTACGTATGTGTTGTCGTTCTTGTCAATGTAGCGATAGCCTGTTATTCCTTAAATTGGCCAAAGATTCATGCCATTCATGAAAAGATAAAGATATATATTTACAAGAAACCTACTCAAGATGGGGTGACGCAGATCATTCCGATTGTTTCATCTTTTGTCCCTCACCTGGAGCATATCGCCAAAACCTAAAGGTACAAAGTTTTGCCTTAAAGAATTTATCGTGGTATAATCTATCGGCACTATATAAGAAACAGAGTCAATGCAATAATAAGTAGGAGGTCCGATTGTATTTTTACAGTAAGAGCACAAATAGAGGGATACATTGAAGACTTAGCTCACTTAAATCTGCATACGTGTGGTCAGGTACGTTAAAATGACCATTTTACATCGTGCTAGCACATTTCCTCCCTTCGTCCAATGAACCTGAATCCCTTGTAATTTTCCAAAGGTTGGGTGCAAAACATGTCAGTTTATTATTAGGAAATGATTCCCACAGTATTTGCCCCACTTGTTGACCAATTTGGGCCGGGAGGGGGGGGAGGTGTTATCATATAGCAAAATGAAACTTCGAAAAATCTCGCATTTGCGGAATTTTTATGCACACATCATCTCTTTATACTGAAAGAAGAAAAACCGCAAAAAGGGAGAATGGGTTAGAAAAAACTAATTGTCGCTTTAAAAACGTAGGCAATACGAACAGATAAAAACGTACTTAGTGTTTGGGCGTAGAGTATTAGTAAGTACAATAACATAACTTACAAACCGACCCAGCGACGTCTTCAACACTCTTGGCCCAATGCGTAAATAACCTATAATACAGACTCGGCTGATTCGGACACATATAATTAGCTTCTTTCTGCAACTGGTAAACGCTGAAATATAAATATGAACTGTCCAAAATTGTCATGAGTTTGTACAAAACATGACCCCATCAGTCACCATCAAATCAAAATTCGACAATTTGGGGCAAAAAATCAAACCAAATTTTGGGACAAATAGCGATTTTGGAACAAAATTGGTTTAAAAATCTCCAACTATTTGATACTCCCACACTCCCCCCCCCCAGAAATTTCACTTTTGGCTCCCCCTCCCCCCGCCCCCCCCAATTTTTTTAGTTGTCCCCCTGTTTTGCCCCTCCCCCAGAAAAGCGGTGCGGATTGTATTTCTTCTGGGGTGCAATCTGCAGTAATCACCATCGCCACTTTTCATTTGCCATATTTATGAACATGTCAATTTCAAATGAAATGTTTTTTGCCCTCTAGGATTCTATGGAATACCTTTGGTTGAAAAACACAACTTTGACATTCAAGTGCGCCATGTATTAGAATCGCTGGTACAATTTAGTTGCAACTCATTTTGTGATTATCGTAATATTTTTTTCTACAACGTTGCTATACTTTTGTAGCGGTGTGTATTTTATTTTTTGTTGTCTGAATGTTGCACTTTTAGCACTTTTTCATAAATATATTTAAAAATTGAATATTTTCCATAATTTGAACTGGAATGTAGTGGAATAATGGCAATCAAAATCAGATGTCAAATCTCCTTTAACCTTATTGTTTTAATTCGACTCCTCTATTGGAGTGAAATTTCCAAAAACAGCTATGTAGCATTGCAATGCAACTACTCTCTCCTTTATTCAACATTGTACAATAAAAATGCTTACCGTCATCTACTTTGCCATATTTTTAAACTTACATGTAGTATCATCATCAATCGAAGATCGTGACAATAGCTTTATGCAAATCAGCCAATCTTCACCTGCACCAGGTCCATGGAGATAGACTTGAAATTGTTCGTCTGATTCTACTAAAGCATCACCTGCATATTGTTATATCTAACGTTTCATTACATTCTTCAGCGGTTAAAGTCAGTCTCATCTAGACACTGACTGTGAAGTCCACCTGGCGATGAAGCTGCAAACAGATATCCAGCTTTGATATGCTGTCTTCGGGCTGATATAAAATGGAAACCAGCAGAACATACAATGTATTAAAATTCATGGCCAGCGGATGTTTCGTTATTCACTTATCAGGGTATTCAGACAGTTTTTAATGCTTTAACTAAACTCATAACCTACTCCTAACTCTACACCAACCAAACACGAACAAAGGGCGGAGCTGAGGGGGAGCATGGGGAGACCGCCACCATAATTTGATCAAATATACGAATACAAAATGAAATCGGGAAAAGAAAAAAAAAAAGACGAAACAGAGAGAACTTTGAATTTTCCAGTTGACCATAGATTGCAAACAGCGGAAAATATAGATTGATTATTAGTGTGAGATCCAATTTGCAAATGTTAGGCTATGTTTATGCTGTTATATCAGCTATTTAGAAATTGGTGAACTGGTTCTAGTGAGATATTGCGAGTTGAAGAAATTTGCCAGTAGTTTGATCTATAGTTTGATTGATACCAGTGGTAAAGCTGTCATCTTTGTTAGCAAAAGAGAGCTTCAGGTTTTGGATCTAAAAGAATTTCAGTTTGTGGTCCTTGTGGACTTTGGAAATACTTGAATAGTTATACTGCAGATATATTGTGTCGTCACGAGACCTAATAAAACCGTTGGATCTGCTGGACAAACGTCATTCTCAGAACTTCTTCCTCATTCTACTGCACATAAATGGAGCTAGTCCAGACAGAGGTGGAATCTAATATGAATTGGATGTCATATATGCAAGGGACAAACTAAATAGGCATATGTAGGTTTCAGCCTCTGTGCATTTGCCGATTCCCGTAAAGCTATATTAAACACTTAGTGCCCGGGGGGGGTTCCATAGTAAACCCGAACGTTGATTTTTTTCGATTTCTCTCGGTTACGCATCAAATTTTTCAAGGAGTTTTTTGCTAATTGTCTGATTTTATGAATACGCTCTCCTGATACTAAAAAAATTCATCCGCACCACGGCTTCATTAGATATTTAGGTGGGTCCCTAGAACCCCCCCCCCCCCCCCCCCCCCCCTTGGGCACGAACGAAGTGAAAAAATCAAGATAATTTTACTAATTAAAAATTAAAGTAATTAAGACTTGGGATATTGCTAGATGATATACCTAGGATTGCAATTAACTTACTAGGTATCACATAATGACTAAAAGTAAGAAGATCGAAAATCCAACCTTTTAGGATCGTGCTGGTCTGGGAGCATCAGTATTTAAGCAGGAAATTATTGAATAACAGTGGGTACGAGGCTTACACATCATACTGTAAGTAACTAAGTGGGAAATAACATCCCAAGTAGTGTCTAAGTTAGCTCGAACAGAATTATCTGCTAGAGAAATTACAAGAGTGGGGGGGGGGTCAATAACATACTGCAGTGAACCGAAAATAAAGTCAAAGTGCATCTTCTAGTCTAACAAATTTATTGGTTATGTTAGAGTAGATATAATGATATTTTGGTTCAAAACCTTATAGTGGAGTTGCTGAGATCGAAATGTGGAACCACGTCCTATTTCGGAGAGTGACAATTTCAATGTCCATAGGTCCTAGTCAAAAAAAACAAAGTTCGGATTTCAATTTGTTATTGTGGGTATTGGTTCTTCACGTGACCCCCCTTTCCTTGTGTTGTGTCATGATCAAACTCCCGGGAGAAATGTTTTTCTGGGTTGGGTCCCTAGGAACCCACCCCCCCCCCTTGGGCACTAACTGAAATTTTTTTAGCTTGGGCACTTAAGTTGTTTAACACCCGTTCATCACCCTCTGTTTGGAGCTTACGCGGTTGCGAATATTGATCGTTTGGGCCATAACGAGACATAACAACTCCCAGCATACAGTGCGCAATCCACGGAAATTCGAGAATTGTGGAGTGCGCCATCGTGGGAAACCAAGGAGTGGGGCGTATTCATTCACTTTCTATTCAATACGGAATATAAACCCGTATCTCGTCGTTAACCTCATACAAAGAAGCACAATTCTTCTCATATTGAAAAGCGCACGTTCCCATGAATACCGCGCTCCAGCGTGGTGTTAGCATGAATATTCGCGAGTTCGGAAAAAGGCAGTTGGAAGTAGTCAAACTATCTGTCGCGCAAGAACACAACAGATTTCAACGTCACTGAATAGACATTGTGATGAAGTCTGTAAGATGTGACCTCTATTATTAAAATTGCGGTTTGAAAAACAATGGAGGCTAGCAATGGCGAATTCCCATCGGTGGTGTAACACATCACTTTCTCTGTATTGTCTTTCCCTCTTGTAGGTAAAGGTCTTCACTAAACGCTGAATTAGTGGCATGAGAACGATACTGAATACCTCATTCCAACGTTCCTATACAAGCCATTTATAAATACAGCTCGATGCCCCAAATTACCTTAAAAAATGGGATTTTAAATCAATATGAACTGTTGGCTAATATAAGTGAATAATCTTACGTGCAGATTAGATTTACTCTTAAGTTTGTTAATTCTGTCCGTAAAATGGGCAGAAATTACAGCACAGTGGCTTATGGCGGTTTGGGTGGGTATGGGTAGTAGAACGAATGTTCGCTATAACATCAACACGAAGCCGTCAACAAATCTACTGCTATTTTTGGAAATATCCTTTTCTGAGGCCAGCGAGTGATCCATTAACAAATGGTGGTTGAAGCATCCAATATGGCCAATTGTTTGTACTTACTTACAAATCCAGGGTTCGACAAGTCCCCTTTTCTTAGAACAGTGACTGTCACAATTCCACTAGACTCAATTACTGTGTAATCGGCGCAATCCAAGACGTAATACGTAACTGTTAATATAATAGGGGTATATTAGTTTAACAAAATATGTAGCATTTTTGCGTTATGGTGTGTTTGTGTAGTGTGTGTGTGTGTGTGTGTGTTTGTGTGTGTGTTGGCACGCAAGCTCGCGTGTGTGACGCAGTTAAAGGCTGACTCAGATATATTTTTGGTTTATTAATTACAAATAGTCAAATAGGACTAAAGATTTGAAAATTGAGGACGCCCTCCTCGGGAAATCTCTGAGTCAGCCTTTATTGGACCCGGAAATAAATAATTTTGTTTGTTTGTTTGCTTGTTTCTTCGTTTACTTATTTATTTTTGCTATTATTATTCCTTTGAGTCATATTGATCACTATAATGGTACCGGTGTAAAAATACATATAGTCCGCCGGTAGCCATATAAAGCGTGAAAATAATGTTGCGTAAGGAGTCAACAATGTGCCTGGCGGACTATAGAAAACATGTACACCGGATTGCTGCTTGTAACGGAAGCACAAATCCCCGCAAGCGTTTTGAAATTACATAGTATTTTGGGGGGCTGTACAATGACTTAGGCGCAGAGTTTGCGGAACAATAATATCCTCAGATTTCGAGCTTTTTTAAGTTGGGACAAATCGTCGGCCGCGTAAAAAAGTGACGTGTTTTTTGTTTGTTTGTTTGTTTGTTTTTTTACTTTTTGGACAAGTTTGCCATATACGTTTGTTGTGTGCTATTCTACAAATTCCCCAAATTTTAAACCTCAAAGTGACTTAACACTTAACTGCATAAGGGGTTTGCACTTCCGTTAGTGGATACACTCCAAAAAATGTTGAGTAAAAAAGGTCACAGCTCTTAATGTTGAGTAAAATCTTAGTCAAAGTTGAGTAAACCTTACACAAAGCTGGGTATATTTTACCCAACAATGACTAAGATTTAGTCAACAATGAGTAAGGTTTACTCAACTTTGAGTAAGATTTTACTCAACATTAAGAGATGTGACATTTTTACTCAACATGAGTAAAATAATTTTTACAGTGTAACGGGGTTCCTAGGGACCCCCCCTAATATAACCACTTTCCTAAAGGATTTTTAGATGAAATCCACCACATATTAGAAGGCTTCAAAGACATCAACAATAAAGAAATAAAAACTGAAGAAAGTTGTTCTGTAAGAAAATTAGGGGCAAATCATTGATTTTAATTTTGCGTCAAAATGTGCGAAAAAGACACTAATTTATTTCTGCATTTTCTACGGCATTGCTTCACCTAGACCTGTGCTGATTGCTTTAATTGGTGAAGAATGAACTATATTTACCATATTAAGCACAATCATAAATGTCTCATTCCATTTATTTTTTAGGGTTACTTGTATAATTTACCATAGGTTCCTACAGTAAACCGCTACATTATATATATGAAATATTATGGCTCCAATGGCTTACTATACTTTGCAAGATTTTTAAAATTAATTATTTACTTTGTTTATGTCGCTTGGTGTATGCATTATGAAAATCAGAATCACAGTAACTCTAATAAGATTTTTCATTTTTGTCATGGGCACTTCCGTTAGTGCGTAAGGGGGGCCTCCTAGGGACCCATGCTAATTAACGCAAAAACGACGCGATGGATTTGAATTTTTTGCACCAATGCAAGCGCAACTTAAAGTTAGACGAATACAAAAAATATAAACCAAATATATTGCAGCGTTAAAAATCGCCGGCTGAAAACAAAAAATGGGTCCCTAGGACCCCCCCCCCTTATGCAGTTAAGTGTTAATTATAGTAAGATTATAATGTATTTGCAAAATCTGAAATCGTCCGCATCACATAATGACGTATTTACCAAAAATCTATTCTGCGCAGGCCCATAGCATCCTGCAGTTGGAAATATTCGCCGCTTCACACAGTCGGGCGTATTTTTCAGTTCACTGACAGTAGTCGTTTTCACATAGTGACGTATTTGCGCAAACGCTTCACATACCGATGTATTTGCGCGACGTTTTTGTTATTTACATGTTGAAATTTCCTATTTGGCCTTTTTCACATATTGGCGTATTTTATTTAACATCTGTTTTGCATATAAATTGGAAGTTGATTAGTGATGATGAAATATATTTAAAATTTAACTTACTATAGCGAATTTCACTAGGTTTTAATTGAGATATATGTTTTTTATTAATAGCAAATTAAGATCGCAAATCCTCAAAGTCGTTTTTCTCAAATATTGCTAATATACCGTGGAAATGGTAAGATTGGAAACAAACCATTAAAAAAATAAAATAGTAGGTATATTCTCGAGCAAGTCAGACATTTCATTTTCGGAACTATGGTTAATTTACGACCGTGAGCGGTATAGGGTGCAATTTTGGGGTAGCGATAAACGCATAAAGAATGAGTTATTTGTAACGTTTGTATAAATAAGCGTACGTTAATATGATCAAATTGCATGCTTACTGATCATTTGGTACAGCACTTATACTAGATATTATGTGCCGAGTATCGCTAATATGCCTTTGTTGTGTTACAAACATTAGGAATTTGATTTAATAAAACTCTTTTCCTGAAAAGAGTTCTATGTACCCTCTTTAACATTCTACATGAAACCATTTTTTTGGCTTAACAGTGGTAACAGAACCCTAATCCTAAGGCGAAAAAAGAATTTCCATAATGTTAAAGTGGCAACATATGGAACTCTTGCCAAAACGTGTATAATATAATATGTTGGCAATATCATATATTTGTTACGTGAATAGTGCTTCATGCTATATTACCGAATGAATGTACAAAGAGTTTACTTTATCCGGCGTTTCGTTTCAGTTCTACCTTTCACTAAAATATCTTACTTGGTGTGTCATCATCAGCTATGACAACCGTACTCGTATCGAGTTCGTCTACAGCGTTTCCAGCACTCGACACGGAAATGCTGATTTGGAGTTGTTCATTTTTTTCTATATACGTGTCATCCATTATAGTAAGGTCAATGGTCTTCTCAGTATCGCCTGCGGTGAATGTTACCGTGTCAGTGGCTGCAACCAAAGCGACAAAGTCCTTTGTAGCTGTTGCTGATTGGTCTGTAGTTGTAAATGCTGTGAGATCAGAAAATTACCATTGTTATTTGAATAATCCAAACATGAATGTATTTATTTTAAGTGATTTACACATAATTGTGCCTGCAGAGAATGAGAAAGAAAGAGAAAGAAAGACGGGGATTGATAGAGAGAGTGACATATACGAGGTGAGATGGTCGTAATCATTACACAGGATACCTGCCTTGTCTGGAAAACTTTAAAGGATGTGCTGTAGTCATTGGAATAGAGCGATGTTTTTGAACATTTGCGTGCACCCGCACACGTTGCCTTCAAATAAAAAATAGTTATGTAATTTTTTGCCCCTATTAGTTCTATGTTTTTGTTTTTGTTTTTTCAAATTCAAACCAATTTGATTGTAATGGGAAATAAATATAAACAAAAGAAAACTAAATACTCATTGATCGAAATATTCATCTTAAGCTTGCATCGACTAAAAGGTCGCTTGCAATTCTCAATTATAATACAGATTGGGTAAAAAACCTGGGAGCTGAAATAAGCTTTCCGAAAATAGTAAATAAAACATTTGGGATATATGTTATTTAAATATGCAAAATTGAGGATGCGATCAGGATCAATTTTTAACACACTCTTTATTTAAAAAAGCTCAATTCCCTCTTGGGGAAATCGTGCGTTCTTCGTAATGCCCCTATCTCTGCCTCTGCTCAGATGACCCTAATGACCCCAGCTTCATCTTCATAACGCAGCCCTAGCTTTGATAACTAAACCTAGCTTTAGCCTCCAAACCTAACCTTTTAACCCTGAGCCTATTTTCAAACCCTGTTTTGAAATACCAGCCCTAGCGCACATGAAGCGGTTATATGGAGAGTGATGTTATAAAAATTAACATGTCCACGTGAATTTTGGCACGGTTTCTTCAAAATGCAATATTTTTAGCTTAATGAAAATTTCATGTACAAGAGACATCAAACAAAATTGAATTATTCATGTGGAAAACCATGTATCGCTCAAGCTATTCAGATATTCGATTTATTTTCATTTTCGTCGATCTTAAGATTTTTTTACAGTAAATAATATAAACAGTGATAATCTATTAATACGCATTCTACGTTACGAAATCAACTTGAATATTTTTGTTTTATGTGGCATTTTCTTGACTAGGGAAGAAACACATTGAACCACCATACATAAGCCATCTTTGAAAACATCATCGAGACATGTATCCCTGCCTGATATTTTTTTTATATTCAGCAGTCGAGTAAAGTCATCTTATTTTCACGTTTCATGTAAAAGATGTGTTGTTTGAACGCGCTATACTCGGCGGAGACTTAAGGAAATGACAGAAAATGGCATTTTGACCAATTTCATTAAAAGTTCATAAGGTATTCAATTTGTTCTTTTTATTTTAAAAATATTAGTCATATGGGCAAAATGTAGTGACAAAAGATTGAATCCAATTAATCACAAAAGTAAGAAAAGTTAAATAGTTGTTTTGCTATCCACTTTTTCAATTAAAAGTAATTAATAATTAAGAAAAATATAAAGATGACATTTGAACGACCTTACATTTTTTATATTGTTTTACACTGATTCTACTTTTACTAAAAAAATTAACTTAATATTCAATCACTTAAACACACTACTGCTACCATATCAGTTTTTCCTCTTTTTCTCGAAGGTGTAAAAACAGGATGCAAGGCGTTTTGCATATCAGCTCTTCATTATTATTATTATGTGAGAAATGTAAGATTGATATATCACGGTACAATAGGTAACCAAAACATTTGCTTAACAATATTGGTAACCAAAAGAATACACTATACAAAATATTTTTTTTCTGGAATTGAAAAGAAGGACTACCTTAATTAAAGTTTCGTTTCTTACCAACATCAGTATCCAACCCGCTTATGACTCCCCTTCTTAAAACCGTTATCGTTACAGTAGTTGCGGCTTCAGCCACGTAATATTCCGGACAGTCCAGGTAATACCAGGTAGCTAAGCTTAAGAACAACATTCAGCAAACTGATCAAGGCCATTATAACATGTAAACAATTAAAACAATTCAAAATGTATTAGCCCCAATAGACACTAGCCACCAAATATGCTTAATGTTTCAGCTCACAATTTCAGCGCCATATGCTGTTCGTTCGCGAATATTGACTATGCGAAATGATCGACTTCAACTGAAACATGTAGAATTCAATTGCAATTGATAAGTTCCCAAGGTATATTACTCATCTTAATTTTCCTTATGTACTTCGCCTCATTTACAAAATACAGTTCATTATCTTTATCAAATTATCAAGGTATGCTTATCTTTGTATGAAAAAGTCTGGAACAGCTCATCTGCCAATTATCTCCATTTCGTTTCAAACATTCACTCGATTCAAGCCTACAAATCAACATAATGACATTAAATATTATTTGAGTCATTACTATTAACTTCTTTAAGAGTGTTACGTATCCGACTATGTATCGAAAGACCTTGATCTATGCAATCCAAACATTTCATAATCTCATAAAAAAGCCGTACCCATTACCCTTTATTTTATCCTTTCTTTAATTTAGGCAAAAAGAGAACATTTTTCCTACTAGGTGATATCATCATCTGCTATTAACCACAGTTGTCTTATCAAGCTCATCCACAGCATTTCCAGCACACCAGTATAGTAACTGAAAATCGCGACTTGGAGTGTTCAGTGCTGCCTCTTGCGTCTGAAATCATCTAGAAAATGCGTGAGATCTTAGTTGTTCTATGCCTGTCCTCCATCGCTTAAAGATGCTAACTGTGTCACTGAGCCCCTGCAACCAACGAAGTGAAATGTTGAAATCCGATGTAGCCGTGGCCTGATTGAGTGTGGCTTTGCAAATGACCTACAAGGAAATGTATGAGCATTGTCATATTGGTAAGCATATCAAGGTACAATAGTGAATCTCCATTTGCCTATAACAATGTTGTAAGCCCAAGCGAAGAATACACAGAACATTTTTTCTGAATTGGAAAAAGAAGGCAATACCTAATTAGAGTATTGTTACTGCACCAACAGCGAGGATCAGCACTCGCTTATGCCCCGCTTCTTAAAACCCTTTCTCCCTCCCTTACCCCATCTCCCTCCCCTCCCCCATGAACCTTTTTCATCTAAACTCTCCATTTCCCGGCCTCACTCAATTTTCTCCTCCTCCTTCCGCTTTCTATCCTCCTCCTTTCTACCCATACCCACATACCCCTCCCCTTTCCCTACACTACCCCCCTCCTACCCTCAAGCTTTGCTACCTCTTAATCGCTTACAGTAGTTGACCCCCGCGCTTCAGCCCGTAATATTCGCGACGTCAAGGCTGTACTACCGGGAGCTTAAGCAAAAACAATCAGCAAAGCATCAAAGGCCATTATAAATGTAACAATTAAATCAATTCAAAATGTTATAGCCAATAGAACACTAGAAACAAATGTGTTAATGTTCCAGCCAATATTTCGCGCCATATGTGTTCGTTCGTGAATCCCACTTTGACTAGAGAACATTGATCGAAATTCAACTGAAACATCAAACAAGGGGTGTCAAAATATGAAACACCCGGTTAAATAGAGGACTGGAACAGAACAATAGATCAGTTTTAAAAGTCTATTGAAATAAAGGATAAGTAAAAGTGGAATTAGATAAGTTAGAGAAAACGTCGATTTGTTTAAGAACAATCAATTCTAGGAAAATGAACTCTTCATATTTCATAAATTGCAAATATGCGTGTTATGAGACATTCTTGCGACGAGAATCCTGTTGGAAATTGATTATGTTCTTAAATAAATCAAGTTTCGACCAATTGTAACATGAAAGGCATAAAATTCAATGCAATTGATAAGTTCCCAAGGTATATTACTCTTCATAATTTCCTTATGTACTTGTTCAATATTTACAAAATACAATTCATGATCGTTATCAAGGTATGCTTAATATGTTGTATGAACAACAAATGTCTGCGCAACAGTCTCATCCCTTTTTACTCCTTCCCTCTCCTCTCCCTCTTTCTCCCAATATAGCCATTTCGTGTAAAACATTGAACTAGAAGTCAAGCAAATCACAATCATCAAATACATTAAATATTATTGAGTCATTAGTTCCTATTTACCTTTAGGAGTGTTACGTATCCGACTATGTATCGAAAGACCTTGATCTATGCAACAAACCTTTCAAATCTCATAAAAAGCCATACCCATTAACCCTTTATTTTATCCTTTCATTTAATTTAGGAAAAAGAGAATCTTTTCCTTACTCGGGTATCATCATCTGCTATTACCACAGATGTCTTATCAAGCTCATCCACTGCGTTTCCAGCACCAGTAACTGAAATAGCCTGACTTGGGTTGCTTCAGTTTCCTCTTGCGTCCTGAATCATCTCGAATGGTGAGATCTATAGTTTTATCGGTGTCTCCATCGCTAAAGGATACTGTGTCACTGCCGACTGCAACAAGACGCAGTGAAATCCGATGTAGCCGTGGCTGATTGAGCTGTTGCGATTGCAAATGCTAAGAGGAAATGTGTAGTAATTAGGAGATATTGTCAAATGCGTAAGCAATCAACGGGCTCCCTTGCCTTTTGCTTTTTGTTCTTTGTTGTAATCTTTTTGACTCTTTTTTTGATTTCTTTTTTCTTTTGATACAATAGTGAATTTTCATTATGCATAACAATGTGCTAAGCCAGAAGAAGAATTACACAGACATTGTTTTTTGCTTGAATTGGAAAAGACGAAGGAATACCTACACTGAGTATGTTTAAATTATCAACAGCCAGAGTATCGACTCCGCCTTATGACTCCCTCCCCTTTTAAAACTTTATCGGTACAGTAGTTGCCGCTTCAGACACGTAATATTCCGGACAGTCCAGGTATACAGGCTAGCCTTAAGAAAAACAATCAACAAATGATCAAGGCATTATAACAGTGTAACAATCTATCTAAAACAATTCAAAATCGCTAGCCAATAGACACTAGCCCAACAAACTGTGCCCTTAATGCCCTTTCCAGCCACTTTTTCGAAGCCCATATGTGCTTCGTTCTGTCCTGAATATGACTAGGAAATTGATGAAATTCCAAATGAAACCATCAAATAAGAGGTGTAAAATGTGAAACACCCGGTTAAATAGAGGATGTAACAGAAAATAGAACAGTTTTACAAAAGCTATTTGCACATAAAGGATAAGTACATAGTCAGTATTAGAAATTAAGGAAAACGTCGATTTGCTTTAAGAATATCAATCTGCGGAAATGACTTCATTCATAAATATTAAATATTGCGCCGTTATGAGCAAATTGGCGGATTGGGGAGGAGACATCCTGCTGAAATTGATTATGTTTTAAATAGCATCAGTTTCACCGAATTGCTTCTCACCATGAATGTAAATTCAAGTGCCAATTTAGTATAAGTTCCCAAGGCATATTAATACTCTTTAATTTCCTTTTTTTTCTGATACTGCGACCCCTCAATTTACAAAATACAATTAATTATCTTTATCAAGGTATGTTATCTGTTGTATGAAAAAGTCTGGAACAGCTCATCTGCCCAATATCGCCATTTAGTTTAAACATTGAACTAATTCAAGCATTACAAATCATCAAATAAATTAAATAGGATTGAGTAATTACCCCCGCTCCCCCCCCCCCCCCTTTTAGCCTATATTTACCTTTGACGAGTGTTACGTAGCAGACTATGTATCGAAAGACATGATCTATGCAATCCAAACCTTCAAATCTAATTAAAAAGCCTTAACCCAGTACCCTTATTTAGCCGTTCATGTAATTTATTGGCCCAAAGAGAAATGTTCTTTACTAGGTGTATCATCATCTGTATTACCACAGTTGTCTTATCAAGCTCATCCACAGCGTTTCTTTCATTTTCTCCGAGAGTGTTCCCCAGCACCAGCTTACTGACAATAGCGATTGCAGAGTGGTTCAGTTTCCTCTTGCGGATGAATCATCTTAGAATGGTGAGATCTAGAGTTTTCTCTTGTGTCTCCATCGCTAAAGGTAACTGTGTCACTGGCTGCAACCAACGCCAGTGAAATCCGATGTAGCCGTGGTGATTGAGCTGTGCGCTGCAAATGCTCGAGGAAATGTGAGAATTGTCAAATTGGTAAGACATATCAAGCGTACAATAGTGATTTTCTTGCCATTAACATGTTTGCCTAAGCAAGAGAAGAATTACACAGCAAACTTTTTTTCTGAAGTGCGAAAAGAAGGAATACTAATTTAGAGTATTGACTACTTACCAACAGCCCAGTATAAGCCTCCGCCTTATGAATCCCCCTTCTTAAAACCTTTTTATCGTTACAGTAGTTGCGGCTTCAGACCACGAATATTCCCGCGACAGTCCAGTATACCGGCCTCTAGATTAAGAAAAACATATCAGCCAAATGATCAAGGCATTATAAAATGTTGTAACCAATTAAAACAATTCAAAAGTGCTAGCCAATAGACCCTGCCAACAAATTGGGTGTTAATGTTCAGCCAACTATTCGCCGCCATATGGCTTCGCTTACGTGAATATTGATAGGAAATGATCGAAATTCAACTGCAAACATCAAATAAGGACGATGTTGAAAATGTGAAACACTCCGGTTAAATCGAGGACGCAGAATCAGAAAACTAGATCAGTTTTAGGAAAAGCTATTGAACATGTAGTGAAGGATATAGTACATAGTCAGGATTAGAAATTAACGAAAACGTCGATTTGTTAAGAATAATCAATCTAGGAAATGACTTCATTTCAAAATTTAATATTGCCGGTTATGATGAAATTGATTGCGGAGAAATCCTGTGAAATTGATTATGTTTTAAAATAAAAAAAAGTTTCACAATTTGCCTAGCATAACATTTAAAATTCAATGCCCAGATGATAAGATTCAAAAGGTATATACTTTCATCCCTCCCCCTTTTTTTCCCCCCCCCCCCCCCCCCCCCTTAATTTTCAAAAAATAAAAAAAGTAAAATTTACAAAATACAATTATTATCGTATCACGCGTATGTTATCTGTTGTATGAAAAAGTCTGGAACAGCTCATCTGCCAATTATCTCCATTTCGTTTCAAACGCACTAAATTCAAGCCATACAAATCATCAAATAACATTAAATTATATTGAGTCATTTACCTATTACCTTTAGAGGTTACGCTATCAGACTATGTACGAACGACTTGATCTATGGCATCCAAACCTTCAAATCTTCATAAAAAGCTCTTACCCCCATTACCCTTTTTTATTCCTTTATTTTTTTTTTTTATTTAATTTAATTTAGGCAAAGAGAACATTTTTCCTTACTAGGTTGGATAATTCATTCTGCTATTACAAACAGTGTGGATTATCAAGCCTCACAACATACCAATTCCCAGCCTATCCCATCCCCCTCCTTCCTCTCCACTTCCCCCCCCAATCCTACCTCCCTCCTATCTTCTCTTTTGTTTCTTTGTATCCCCCCTACTCCCTCTTTAGTGCTTGATCACACCCCCGTATCTCTTCTTCCCTTCCACACGCTGTTTCCAGCACCAGTAAACGGAAATAGCGACTGGGCAGTTGTTCAGTTCCTCTTGCCCGTCTGAATCATCAAGAATGAGATGGATCTATGTTTTCTCTGCCTGTCTCCATCGCCTAAAGGTAACTGAATGTCACTGGCTGCAACCAACGCAGCTGAAATCCGATGTAGCCCCCGATGGCTGCTTGAGATGTCGTTGCAACTGCCCTACGTGGGAAAGTGAAAATTGTCAAATTGGTACGCATATCAAGGTCAATAGTGAACTCTTCTATTTTTGCTTAACAATGTTGTAAGAGAAGAATTAGAATTACAAGAACATTTTTTCTTTTCTTTTTTGTTTCTGAATTGCGAAAAGACTAAGCAGAATACATAATTAGATTATGTACTTATTACCAACGCAGTATCAGGCTCCGCTTACGATTGTTCTCCCCACTTCTATAAAACCTTTATCGTACATTAGTTGCTGACTTCAGGCCCACGCTAATATCCGGACAGTCCAGGCTAATACCAGGTAGAGTAAGAAAAACAATCAGCAAATGATCAGGCATCCTAACATTGTAACAATTAAAACAATTCAAAATCGTTAGCCAATAGACTTAACTAGCAACAAATGCTGTTAATGTTCCAGCCACTATTCGCCCGCCAATGTGTTGCGCTTCGTGATATTGAATAGGAAAAATTGATTCGAAATCAACTGAAACATCAAATAAGAGGTGTAAATGCTGAATCTGCAAACACCCGCGTTAAATATAGAGCCTGAGAACAGAAAATAGATCAGTTTTAGAAAAGCTATTGAACATAAGGATTAAGATACATAGTCAGCAGTATGTAGAAATAAGAAAACGGCGAATTGTTTAAGAATAATCAATCTAGGGAAATGACTTCATTTCAGAAATCTTCAACATTGCAGTTATGATGAAATTGTTGCGGAGAAATCGTGCAAATGGATTCATGTTTTTTAAATAAATCAAGTTACAATTTGCTAACATGACAGTAAAATTCAATTGCAATGATAAGTTCCCTAAGGTATATTCCTCTTCATAATTCTCCTTAAGTAACTTCGCCACATTCAATTTACAAAATACAATTCATTAATTATCTTTATCAAGGCTATGTTATCTGTTGTATGAAAAGTCTGGAACAGCTCATCTGCCAATTATCTCCATTAGATTTAAAACATTGAACTAAATTCCAAGAATACAATATCATCAAATACATTAAAGTATTATCTGAGTCATTTACCTTTAAGAGTGTCGGGGGTACTGTATCGCACTATGTATCGCAAAGACCTTGATCTATGCAAATCACAAACCTGTCAAATCTCATAAAAAGCCCGCTTACACCAGTACCCCTGTTATTTTATCCTTTCATTTAATTTAGAGCAAAGAGAACATTGTTCCTTACTAGGTGTATCATCATCTGCAATTACCACAGATGTCCTTATGCAAGTTCACACAGCGTTTCCAGCACCAGTAACTGAAATAGCGACTTGGAGTTGTTTCCATGTTCCTCTTGGTCTGAATCATCTAGAATGGTGAGATCTATAGTTTTCTCTGTGTCTCCATCGCTAAAGGTAACTGTGTCACCTGGCTGGCATCCAACTCCGTGAAATCCGAGGTAGCCATGGCTGATTGAGCTGTGGTTGCAAATGCTACGAGGAAATGGTGATAATTGTCAATTGGTAACATATCAAGGTACAATAGTGAATTTTCATTTGCTTAACAATGTCGTAAGTCAATAAATAAGAATTACACAGAACATTTTTTGTCTAAATTGGAAAAGAAGAAATACCTAATGATATTATTGTTACTTACCACAGCAGTATCATCTCCGCTTATGACTCCCCTTCTTAAACCTTTAATCGTTACGTAGTTGGCGGCGGCTTCAGCCACGTAAATTCCGGACAGTCCAGGTAATACCAGGTAGCTAAAGAAAACAATCATCAATGATCAAGGCATTATAACATGTAACAATTAAAACATTCAAATTGTTGAGCCAATAAACACTAGAAACAAATGTGTTAATGTTCCAGCCACTATTTCGCCCCATATGTGTTCGTTCGTGAATATTGACTAGGAATTGATCGAAATTCACTGAACACAAATAATGGGTGTAAATGTGAAACACTCGGTTTAAAAATAGAGGACTGGAACAGAAATAGCATCCAGTTTTATAAAAGCCATTGAACATAAAGGATAGTCATGAGTAAGGATTTAGAAATTAAGAACGTCGATAGGTTTAAGAATAATCAATCTAGAAAATGACTTCATTTCCATAAATCCTTTCAATGATTGCGGCTATGATGAAATTGTTGCGGAGAAATCCTGTGAAGTTGATTATGTTTTAAATAAATCAAGTTTCAGCATTGTAACATGACCTGTAAGATTCAATGCAATTGATAAGTTCCCAAGTTATATTACTCTTCATAATTTTCCTTATGTACTTCGCTCAAATTTACAAAATACATTCATTATCTTTATCAAGTAGGGTATCTGTTGTATGATAAAAGTCTGGAAACAGCTCATGTGCCCAATTATCGCCATTTCATTTAAACTTGAGTAAATGACAAGCTTAAAAATCATCAATACCATTACAATATTATTGAGTTAATTTAACCTATTTACCTTAAAGAGTGTTACGTATCCGACTATGTATCGAAAAAAGACCTCTGATATATGCAATTTACAAATCTTTCAAATCTCATAAAAAAGCCTATTACCCATTACCATTTATTTTATCCTTTCATTTAATTTAGCGAAACAATGAGAAGATCATTTGTCTAACTAGGGGTAATATTCATCTGCTATTACACAGTTTGTATTACACTAGGCGAAGCGGATCCCTGAGAAAATGAACATTTTAATGAGAAAGGGGAAATGGACCCAACAAACGATGAGAACTGCCAGTTTCTCATTTGTTGATTCTCATAATAAAGCCATGAGAAATGATCAATGGCATTTCCCACATACCAAACGCAATTTTCTCATGATATGGATGAGAATACGAATTAAGAGTAGAAGCAAACTGGTTCATCATTTGACCAAACAGTTATGATTTCTTCATTGATACATGAGAAAATTAAATTCTAAGTGTAAAACAAAATCTGAGTCAAATCCTTTATCACTTACCCGTGCCATTTTCTCATTGTTATTGGATGAGGAATATACGTAATGACATAAATTAACATGATAAAGCTATTGAATCCCAGTGGTTCACATAATTTTTGAGACCTCCAAACTCACAGCTGTTTCTTGCTGAGGGCATGGCAAAACAAGAGACTGGCTAACTCGTAAATCGTTCTTGAAACTTACCCACCAAAGACTGTGCTCACACACTCCATTTACAATTTAGCCCTATGCATTGCAATGTGTGGTGTGTGTGTGGACCAGTACAAAAATAGATTAATATAGTTTGTACTGTTGATAGGACGACTAGGTTTAAGCGGTATGGGAACTTCAAAAGTGGGCTTATTTAAGGAGTTAATAGTCCCAACATACATACACCTATATCATACATCAATGGAAAGGAAGCATATTACGTCTACTTGTAAGTAGGTTTCAGACTATAGAACATACCAGAAGCTCCCCATAGTTTCAACGTTGAACAAATATACGGTAAGTTAGGGGATATGGGAGTGAAAATATGGTTTTCTCAATTTCATTTTTGTCAAAACCTGAAAATAAGCTTAAAATAGTAAACTTTTGCTAGATTCAAAACCGCATGTTTTATTCTCAAGATTAATGAAATTATTTAAAATACCATTTGCATTCAAAATTACGGTATTATGTGGAATTCCAATGTGAGCCGAGTGGGTTTGGGTGATTAATAGTCAATAAACATACATTTTGGGGTGAAAATTATTTTGAGATTATTGGTATTTTTGATATACTATTAACACTGCCCCCCCCCCCCCCATCTATGTGTAAGTAGGCTTCAGAAATATATATTGATCCCGAAGCTTAGGTTTGCAAAAATATACGTGAATGTGCAGTACATGTGCGCGAAAATCATGGTGTTTCTCAAATTCAGTTTCTAAAACCTAAAAACTTTAGCTAGGCATTCAAAATATCCAGGTTTATTTCTCTAAATTTAGCTGAAAAATACTTGAATATAATTGGCATCGTTTAGGTATGATGTTGACATGTCCAGTTGGGCCAACTCAGTCACAAACATGCATATTTGGGCAAAAAAATGTTTTTGTGTCTTTGAGATACATGGTCTTTTTGACATCTGTTGTTTGTACCCATCTATGATAAGTAGATTTTAAAACTATGTCATACCTCAGCAGCTTAAAAGGTCCCATGTCACTCGGGATAAGGATGGTAAATCGCAATCAGTCTATATGAAAATCGAATATTAAGAGATTCTAAAAGAAATTCAACTGTAGTTTTTTTTTAAATCTCATGCGAATTTGAATGATCTGGAAATGTCATGCAATTCTCCAAATTCCGCCAAGATTTGAAATTCTCGCGATCAATTAAATTCTATGTGCTTTTAAGAAATCCTTGCAATTTTACAACTTCTTCTGTGATTTTGGCAACTCCCAAGGCTGACTCGAGATTTTCCGATGAGGGCGCAATCCATTTTCAAACCAAATCGTGTTTTTTACCTATACATAATGCTTGTCAATACACTTATCCATGTGTGAAAATAACTACGCTCAAATCGAAACCTTCATATAGAAATCTAACTTGGTTTTAAAACTTCCGGATCCGGAATTGTTGTTATAGGCATTTTATACTGTCATAAATTGGTTACTGTTGAAAAAGGAAAATCCGATTCACCTATAACTCCGGAATTAAGCATTTTAAGGTCACGTCTTTAGCTCTACGATAACTATTTTTAACATATTCTACAAACAAAACATTATATTTTGAAATTGAGTCGCCTTTAAAGAATTGTTGGCGATTCAACAGAATTTAATCTTACCGCAATCTAACATATCCTGTTGCGATTTTAACAGAGAATCTGTGTACTTTAGGAAAGGAAATCATTAATTTGACCCTTTTTACTTTTTTGCAGACGTTTGATTGAAGTAGGGTGATTGCATAATCTGTGAGTTTTATGGAATAATTGTGTGATTTGTACGGGTTTTATCTTTAAAATTTGTGAATTTTACCAAACTGTGTATGCTTTTGCAAAAAGGCACATTTTTTAAAAATTGATCCATTTTTGGCATCATTTTCACACTTTACCCCAGACTCGAATCGACTCGGATAAAATGACGGTCAGAACATCACACCGAAACATTGATGGTGTAGCGTTATATGAATACTGAATGGTTATAAGCACTGTACAGGAAAACATCTGTTTTATGTCTCTTGCACCGGAATATCAGTAATAATTGTTACAAAACTTCAATAAGAATATGTGAATGATGAAAGTAGAAAGTGTCATAGTTACCTTACCTGTGTCAGTATGTTGTTCTTGGCCGTAATTTACTTTCTACATAAGCTTTCATTAGACGTATAGACTTGTCCATATTCCATGATGCCAGTCTTTGGCCTGTGTAAAGCTTTCTAGCAGTCTTCTATAAAAGTGCAAATCATATTCACAAGTAATAAAACGCAGGTTTTTTTGGAGACATGGATGAGTAACTTTTGAACCATACACAATTGCAATCACCAGTGTCTGGACCTTGGATGGCATATTAAAAAAAAATTTAGGTCGTAAATCTCTCTCGGACCAGTCCAACAGGAATAATTGACTTGTTTGAACTGAGCTGACAATTATTCTAGTCACTTGGTTATGTGCACCATAGGCCATGATCATTGGTCCTGTTTGCAATTATGGCAAACCTGACAAAATATAATTACTCTTCGAATGTCATATCAAGTACGTTAAGTGAAAAACAATGGTCATTATATTGTCTTTCAAAGATGAAATGATTAAGTTGAGAATTATATATCATCATGTTGGGCCTTGCTTTCAATCACCTTTTACTAAGTTTAAGATACTGAGAGAAAAAGCCTAGGGCATTCATTTCATACAAAGCTTCCTGAGTCCTCCAGAGCAAAGACTATGTAAATTGTATTTCTTTAAATGAGGTCGAAGATGAATTTCATGTTATCATGAAGTTCTCATTCGTCATTCTAAAATGAATTTTATGAAATTTATGCATTGATGTTATGTCTGCTATGGAATGATTTTCTTTTTCCTGGAAATCCATGTTAAAAACCTGCCAAATAATATTAAATGCTCTAGAAAGTCGGGGTACAAAATTTACAGTTTAATTTTCATCCATCATTCATTCAAATGATTTTTTTAAGAACCACACGTACCAAATGCTCAAGTCCAATACAATTGCAAAAGGTATAATCAATTGCAAAAAAAATAGAATTTGAAATGTTTGGGGCAATCTCTAGTGGGGAAGCCAGTGTCTCCAATGTCTCAGTGTTATTGGGGCAAAGCATTACTGGTTTTTATGGATATGATCTATTTGGGGACATGCTCTATTTTTCCTCTCCAACTTCCCTTTAATATCTCTGGCGTGAGCCCCTATATGTCCTCTTTGCCTTCTCCATTCTTTTCATGTTGTCCTCAGACATTTCTCTAAATTTTCGTTTGGAATTGTTTCCTCTTATTTTGAATGCCTACTTACATGTTTCTCTTTCCCTGACCATATTCGGGAAGGAAAAAATATCCCAAGATATACAACTAGTCACATCTTGAGATAAAACTGGGAATGATGCAATGTGTTAAAATAATAAGCATTCAATTGTGTTTACATTGCGGTGCTACATATAATGCCCACAAAAAGCTTGTTTTGTGTTCAGTTTAGATAGAGAAGAGACGTATGCATAATTTTAGGAATATGGAATTTATAAATTGGAGTAATGTATAAATGTTAATATATAAATTTTGAACACGAAAAACAACTTTGCTTTTTGTGTTCTGTTTCTTTTGTGTCCATGACAGTAAATATTGTAGAAAAATGAACGTGAGAGGCAGGATCGGCCATCCTTAGAAGGATGCAAAGTGGCTGCCAACCAAATAACAGGCAGCAAATAATAACAATGCCATAATTGGACGCTACAACCATGAAACAGGAAGTCTTGACAACTTCAAAAAAAAATATACCAGTGTGTCTCAGATGCCATCATGCCAAGACCTATGAGATAGCAGTCGAAAAGTATCGCGCTGCACGGAATTCTTTTTTATTGCATTTTTTATTGACCAGGTTAAAAAACAAGAAAAAATGTCTTTGAAAACTCAAAAAGGAACACAATACGATAAGGACCAAAATATACACGTTTGGTTACAGTATAGATCTGAGTATTTTGATTTATAGCCATTTTAACAACATCTCCTCGTTTGTTTGATTGAGAAAGTTCATTTTGGGATTTGTAATTTGGTAAAACAAAAATGCTCTCAGTGATAGAAAATTTCATAAAATAAAAACCGACCTCAAATCCGAACTTTTGTACTAATAAATTTGGCAGTCAAGTATGGTTTGCAATTGTTTTGACTTACCATTGGGCCCGATTTGGACCAACTAACTAACAATTTATATACATACCACAAAAATATAAAATTTCTTTAGTAATTTACATAATCAGGAATGTTATATTTATACATTAACTAAACTTTGGGAAGAGGTATGCAACATGGTACTAGATTTCCCATTTGCGTCTAGGGAAAACGTATTCACTCAGTAAAATTACATAAGAGGCATCCGAAAGGAATTAAACTTTCTTTAATAGATAGGGAGTGTTACCAAAATGTTAAAAATACCAACATCTTAAAAAAAAATCATTCATCTGAAGCCATTAAAATATGGAATACTTGTATTTGTACTCTTAAAAAAAATAAGTTTCTGAGGCATGAATATGTTCTAAAATTGACTAACTAGATAAAGAGCATGTTACATAGATGTCAAAAAAACAACATTATCTTAAAAATCATACTCATTTTCCCCATTCTGTTTTTGACTACAAAATGGCCCAAAATACCTCAGGCCCAACTTGAATTGTATATAATCATACCTGAATGAAATGGTAGTGTTTGCAAGTATTTACAGCTAAATTTTAGAGTATTATAAAACATTGACTGTTTTGAATTCGTAACTACAGATGAAACTCTTATCAGACAGAACCATATATATAGTCTGAAACCTTATTACATAGATGGGGCATGTTTTGTATATCATTATAATTCGACCGCTTGACCCGCTTGAAACTCTGCAATACGACTGAAATACATACAAAAAACGGTCGTTTCTCGGGTATTCTGGTATCCACATAAACACAGTCCTCTGTGGTTCAGTGGTGAATTCACACGCCTGACTAGCGAGGTACCGGGTTTTCGGACCGTGTAGTTTTGTCATTACTTAATCTGCTGTCGCCAGTTTTCTCCGTCCTCTATAATCATATTGATATAATTAAACAAATCAGAGCATTGAGTAATTTTAAAGTCTTTAAACAATGGACACTAATTGATCTGAATGGGAATTTATTTACATATCTCTAACAGCCGGCTGTTCTGTTTTTTTTTTTTTTTTTTTTGCAATTTTAGTATTTTATCTACTACGTAAATTTTATGGTGTTACCCCAAACACCGCCTTCAATACAATATATAAGGTAAAATTAATTCTTTCTGCGCTAGGCCACTTTTGTATCTGTCTACTTCCACCCCCTAAGTTAGGGGCCTTGAGTGGCTTTACTCTTTGGCCGGCTCTTTGGTGAGGCCCTCTACCAAAACCAAGCCTCGGGCTTTGTTTGGCCTCCTTTCCCTGCCCCTTTCACGCTCATTCTGACTAATGTCATCCAAATCAGTGATTTTTTCCCTGGTTTCACAACAACCACTCCTGAGCACCCATTATAGTTGAGCGAGTATCTAGCTGCGGCATTGCACCGGCCCATTTAATGCACAATAATAAATGCAACACTAGAGAATGCTGTTCGGACACAAAATATTGAACTTATTGAGAATACACAAGTTTGGATATATTTGGACATTTGATTCTGTGTGATATTAATTGACGCATTTCATCAAATAATTTCCAGGAAAATTTTGTTTTTGTTTACTTTCATAACATTACCTAAACTAATACAACAAAAGGGGGAAATTTTTAATTTTAACCTTTAAATGTTTTGGAGGGTTACCCTTAATCCTGAAATTTGTTTTTCCCATACTAGAGAGTATATTTGCTTTAACCCCCTCCTATACCTTGTCTTATTTGTTGATGATCAAATGTCTGGCATGATGGGAATAAATATTGCGGTGTCATCGGCCCACCCCCAACGTTCGCCTGCGGCTGTATGCTACAACTGTATCCCTGTATCACATTTACCTTTCCTTTGGCTTGGCGATCTCCCCCCCCGCCCTCATCTGACCCATTTCTGTCCTGCTCTGCCGCCCATGTTGGACCCCCTCCTCGCCATCGACCGTCCCTGGCGGCACCGATCTAGGCTGCGCTTTCCCACCCGTGGCATTATTCGTTGACCGCGCCCTGAACCCACCTAGTGTCCTTGGGTGCGAGAAGGCCAATTGCCCCACTATCGGGTTTTCGAGTGACCCTTGCAAACTATCCAAACATGGGGTGGTCTTTGCGTGCGCTTTCTGCCCAACATTTTCCCCACACTAGCGGTCTCGGTTGGGTGAACATTTCACCTTTCCCCCCCCCCTCGGGGGTCTTGGCTGCCGTGAGTGGTACCATTTTGCCCCCCCTGGGGTCTTTGGGTGCCTTTCACCCACCTCTGGGGTCTTGGGTTGGTTGACAACGTGTGAAACGGCGGTCTTCACCGGTCCCTCGTCACCTCCAGGATGAGAGTGCCCCCGCGTAGGTTTTATTCGTTTTCTCTGCTTCCCTGTGCTACTCCTCAGTTCTATGGGTTTTGGTGGATTCAGTCTTACAGACGCTACCAACATCTTCACCTGGGTATTGTAGGTTCTTAATCGAGAATTTTGTCATTTTAGGTTATTCTCCTTTTTTAAAGAGGAACATTTAATGATTACCCCCTGTCTACCGAGGGGGGGGGGTGGTTTCCCCCCCGTCAGGTTTTTTTTCCCGGCTTGCTAACACCCCCTTTTTTTGGTGCCAATTATTTATGTAATTGTCAATTGACACTTTCCGCTCCTTTTAATCCAAAAACAAACATCCCCCCCCCCAACAACCCAAAAAAAAAAAAAAAAAAAAAAACCCCGCCCGGGTAAGATACAGGTGATCCAAGGTGATTGATGGGGGGGGGGTAACCACCCCCCTCCGGAAGAGAGACCAACATGCCTAACACAACACAGGAACAATCACATAGATTAGCATGGTCCTCCTCTTTCCATTGATACCACAATGATACCACATGCTAGCAATTACGTCACAATGACGTCAATAAGGTTCGCATGTCAGCAAAACTGCCATTCCTAGACACACACACAGTGAAACAATTTTCCGCCAAAAAAGTGTTAGGAAAATCAATTTTCATGCGTGTTTTGACTCTACTTGAGGGAAATCACTTAGTTTTATAATAATTGACGCACTTTTAGCTATAATAAGGTGTTTGAGTGCCTAAAATTGCGAAATATCAAATTTTCCACCCTAATTCCAATATTTTTCGTACTTTTCCCCTCAAATTGACGTCATGGTGACGTCATAATGTGATGTTAGTAACTTATTTTGGTACCAATGGAATGACGAAACTCTAAACATCCTTTGGTACCAAATTTACAGGAATCGGGTGTTCAGTAACGAAAATCATAGGGGGGTGGTAACCACTTGCCCCCCCTTTCGGGATTTTGTTACAAAAAATTGCTCAGGTTGACAAGGGTTCACAGCCTTGTCCCTCGATCTACCTAAAAACAGTGGAGATTCAATAACATCCTGACCGGTTGTCATAAAACTTGCCCACTCTAGTCTGACATGTCATGTAAATAAACGGACAATATTAAAGCAACCGTTAAAATATAGAATTTAATGTTGCCAATTATCTGAGAGATCTCGGCAATGTTGCCTTGAACTTCCACCTCGCTATAGAGTACCAACTCTTTTTTAATTATGGATAGTTGTTCACTTACCCTATAGACAAAGTAAAGACATTTGCATTTCGTCACCCTATTGACTGCACTTTTTCATTTGGTTTTGTGATCATTAAAAGGTTTATAAGCTGAAACGTGGATGGACAAATTAGTGATATACTCATGACGGTATATCCCTTTATATTTCATTTGGTCTGGCGATTTCAATAACACAATTAATCTGACCTTATGTCCGGTCCCTGTCTGCAGATCATTTGTTGTCAACCCGCCACAGCACCTATTTATATTATTTAAACGTAACTTCTATCGGTACTGCCGGATTCAATAATAGAAGAAACTGCCACATTGTCACCACGATTAAGTTCTAACTAGAAATTGATCAGTTTTAGATGATATCATTTTTTTTAATATGGGTATTTGTTAATACAGGGCTCGTTCCCCAACTACCTCATAAAAGTCGAGATTCATATTTCATATCTGAACCGTGGCCTAATAATAATAAGTTTTATAGAGTTCTTTACAACTATTAACCGCTATCGAAATCATCACATCTTTTCGCCTCAGGTCTAGATGGCTGGCGGGCCAAGACGCACATCCTATTACTATTAGCACTTAGTTGTGTTAACCAATAACAGCTTCCAGATTTCGATTGGGTCGAAGAGGCAATGACAAATTAGTATCTTTTCTAACAAACACGATGACTCTAGCGGGGATCGAACTCACGATTTACAAATGTTTACGGATCATGAGTCTGCTCTTTATCCATTACGACGCACATGCTCTCAAATATGCCATTATTGCCAAAATCAAACATGATCAAGATACTATGGAGGAAATGTGGTAATTTTGTATTTTCTGTCAGTCAACAGGAAAAACCACAATACATATGGGGCACCGTGACACACATTGCTCTCATCATCAAACGATTCATCAGATCAACAAAATTTTAGGAATACCTTTTCTAGAGGTATTTATGAACTATAACAAAACATGAATCCGAACAATCACCTTTAAAATCAATGGTGAAACAACTGAAAGAAAAACTTAAGGAAATTGTATAGTTACGTAAGTGACCATATTTAAGATTCCAAAGAAAGAAAAAAGAAAAAAACATACCAAATCATTTTATAATGTTTGAAAATATATAATATGGCCAATCTTACAATACCATTATTTTAAAAAACATGCAAAAATATCAGTTAGAAAGATATGAAGATATGCAAAGGCCTAAATATGTTGTTATCTTTCTAGATATGAGACAACCCGGTCAGAGTAGGTTGTTTTACTTTTAATTTTTAGGCTTGCTTGCGAACATTCTTAATGGTATACCTCAATGTTACGTACACAGATACTGAATACTCTGGATAATGGTAAAATAAAGTACTTGATGTTGCCCATGCATCTAAAATAATATCATGCAAGGTTGGTGATAATTTTTAAACCGGAGCTTAAGAGTAACGACTTATATTAACTTATGAATACTTCACTTACCTTACACAACGTAAAGATATTTTGCCGCCCTAATAACTTGCCCTAATAACTACCCTTTCGTTTGGTTTTGTGATTATTAAAAAACCTTAAAGAGACATGAGATTTCCAGAAAGAAGCGCCCCCAATTTTTTTCGAACCGGGTTTTTTGAATATTTGGAATGCTTTCCAATGTATTAGATCACACCTGAAGTGAATAAGCCAAATACACCGTCTTTATGTAATAAGATGACGATTTAGTACTTTCTGTCGTGCACGACAGAAAGTCAAAGCACGGTGTTCTATGGGGACAATTACGATAGTCAGGCAAGTTCAAAACAAGGTTTGTTTTCTTTGTACTTGTTTGTCCAATAAACCTTTGGAACGTTCTTGGTAGGTGAACTACAATCGACCCAGTGTAATTTGAGAGAAATTCGTATTATAAAAAATCTCCTCCTGTCACTTTAATTAAGCTCAAACATGGATGAACAAATTAGTGATTACCTCATTAATAACTGCATTTCATTTGGCTTGGCAATTTTAATATAGTAATACTCGATATTTTTTCAAGCATTTTATTGCTTAGTGATTCGAGAACACAAACTGATGATGTATCTATGCATAAGGAAATTCTTCATGGTATACCTCAACGTTACGTACACAGATTAACCTTAAATTACTCTGGATAATGGGTAAAATAGAGTACTTGATGTTGCCATCATCTAAAGTAATATCAGGCAAGGTTGGTGATATTTTAAACCGGAGCTTTAGAGTAACGACCTATTATTAACTTATGAATACTTCACTTACCTTACACAACGTAAAGATATTTTGCAGCCCTAATAACTTGCCCTAATAGCTACCCTTTCATTTGGTTTTGTGATTATTAAAAAACCTTAATTAAGCTCAAACATGATGGACAAATTGGTGATTATCTCATTAATGACTGCATTTCATTTGGCTTGGCAATTTTAATATAGTAATACTCAACATTTTTTAAAGCATTTTATTGTATAGTGATTCGAGAACACAAATGAAGTGATGTTGTACATGTATGATCGTCACAAGTCTTACAAACAGATCAATCAACGTTTTTGGCGAAATTGTTGTTTTTTTTGCATATTACGATAATTATGGTAATATATGATGAGTTCTTTTCATGTACCAAATAATGAGCAAAAATAACATTACAATAATATTGTGTCATATTTAGTGATTTCATATAATTCTCAGCTTAATCCTTAAAAGTTATTCTCAGTGATTTCTTCAAAATGTAAACAAATCGTGCCCCCTATCTTTCATCAAATTCCATTTTTGTTGTATTGGAAATTGTTGGAGAGACCCCTGTAAGTGGCTAGGCGTAACACACCGTGTTTGTCAAGAAATAGTCTTTATGCTTTGTTTACCGTATAAAAGTCGGGATCCGACCTTTTTAGGTCAAGAAACAGTCGTAAATGGCGTTCTCAAAACCGCACTAAAATGCTTAAGTATTTTTTTTACAAAGAAGAGTAATATAAGGTGTTGATATGACATAACACTAGCAATTTAGAGACAAAATTGGCATTTGAATTTGGAAAAAAAATGGGATATTCAAATTATATATCAGTGCAAAAATCAGGGCTTTCAATTTTCTTTAGGGACTCTGTTCTGATCGGTTAAAGGTTCTGTCATGTGTAGTGATTTCATATAGATAAGACTCTCAATAGGTTTCCTTACCTTGCCGATTTGAAAATGAATATTTCGTGACTGATATTTCAATATAAAACATCTAGGCTGAATTTCGTATTTTCTCCAATAGGAAATGAGAAATTTCACAAGTTGTGCAAAAGAAATAATTCTTAGTTCAATCTTTTCAGATGGGAATATTTTTTATTAGAAAGATTTGTGACAGAGGGTTTATGAGCCAGTCTCATAATGCGCTACAATGTGCCTATACTGTACTGTACTAAACACACGTCCAAGGGCACACGTCAGTACTTAGGAATAAAAAGTGTTCCAAATGTTTAAGAACCACAAGACATTTCATGATCATGCTAAAAAAATCATTAAATACTAATGCTTTGTGGGCTATATGTATGGTTTTATGTGTTAAGAATAGGATTTTTGCGGGATCACATGACCCTATTGAGGTGAAATCTCCCAAAACTGGTGCATTGTTGGACTGACTCAATACACCTCTGCATCAGTGAAAAAAATCAGAATTTTTAAATATTTCAGGTATGCTATGTGAAATTTCTCGTAGTATAGCACAACAAATAACAAAATGAAAACATTTAATAGAAGCTATGGTATGTGCATGGAAGTGGTTACAACAAGCATTGTATCATGGGCATGTCTTCAGTTATCACAAAATGTGCTCAGTAAGTACATTTGTACAACAAAAAGGTGGCTCGCGCTTGATTTGAGCAGGCAAGTTGGGAATGCCAAATTCAAGGTTTATAAGTATTTATTTTTGTAGACTATATGGTACAAGATCTTGGGTTGAATTAATTCCGCTTATCCTATCTCTATGTCATCACTTATTAAAAACTGACTCAGAAATTTCCCGAAGGCGCATTCATTGTTTAAACAAATCATGTTTTACATAACACTTATCCATACATTAATCACTGTGTGAAGTAACTAAGCTGAAATCGAAGTCCTTTATATAGAAAATCACAACTTTGTTATAAATTTCCGAATACAGAATTTTTGTTATACACTGTATCCTATGGCACTGTGTACTGTGCATAAATGATTACTGCACGGAAACTAAAAATCCGATTCATCTCTAACTTTGGAATTAAGTATTTTAGGTGATTATCTCTAGATGACTATTTTTAATTACTACCCGAAAATATATTTCGAAATCTCTGAGTCAGCCTTTAAGTAGAATAGGCCTACATATAATATCTTTATTCACAACAACAAATAGACCTTCATATTAGTTGCACAGTTGCACATTGCTCATGAAAACAATTGGTCCACTCAGATTAGGCACGACAGTGTATGCACGTAGATTTCTGTTTTGTGGACGGGCCCCTGGGATTGTAGCTTATTCTTGTAAGAATATGAGAATATTAAAATTCATTTTTAAATTAAAAAAAAAGATTATTGCGACTTAATGCTCGTCTTAACAGCATTGTGCCACCCCTCGCTTACTGTGCGAAATCGGCTTTGTTAGAGTTAAGGAAATGAATGAAAACTGTAACATTTGTACTAATATTAATTTTCCATTGCCCATTTGAATATAAATGGAACTTGCCTACCAAATAATGTTAAGTCTATTAATCCTTTTGGAGGCTTAAGAGTAAAGGGATGGAAATTGCAGCTTTTATTCGGTTCATCGGTGCTCAAAATGAATTTAAGGGCTAATCATGTGAAAAAGGCTGTTTCCATAGGAGTACAAAGTTTAGTCAGAGACATTTATCACATTATGTCAATTTTACCCCTTAATCTCATCACGGCTATTAAAAGTTTCTCCTCATACAAATAAGAGAAATTTCACGAAAGTGGTGATGAACCGAATAAAAGTTATTTCTCATATAATTTCAATGTTATTGTTTTACCTGAAGTTATAATATTCGGACAAATCAGTGACATTTGTTACTATAAAGTCATACATTTTCATCAACCCCATCCCCCCATGTCAAAATGAAATTTACGCCACTGAATGCAAATAATGGTATGCTGAAATCAAAATAGCCTCAACACAATTAAAATATCCACAATCAAAACCAAAATGTATATATAGACTACATAGACCAGGAGCCCAGAGAGTTTATGCAGGTTGAAAAGGTACGTAAGGTTTGATGTTCTTCTTATGTTAGTATAGGGTTAGGATTCAATAGTCCTTATTGCTGCCGGGTCACATCCTGTGCAAAAAGAATTAGGTGAAAATAAGGTCATACGGGGGTCAATAAATTTTATATAATAATAATATGAAATGGTGAACAACGTTATCTGAATGTACACGTAGAACCGTTCCTGTTCTTAATATTGTAGGCCTAAAGAGTATTAGTAAATTTCGTGTAAAATTTAACTTCAAGGTACAGAGAAGCAAATATATAATATAATTACACATTGCAATGATTCATAGTAGAAATTAGTATTTTGTCACTGTTTGGAATGATTGTATGGTGAAAAATACATGTGTGTGTATTTATTTTGCATGCATACTTAATATAATAAAACACAGAAGTACGTAACAATGAATTATCACGTTGAGTGTTTGAAGTGGATTTGATTTTTGACCTTATCTCTAACCTATGGGCCCTGAACAACGTTATAATCCAGCACCATTAATAACAAATAAATCTGAATTGTGTTCAATTCAATACGGTAATTTTCAAGTAACATTAAATGGATAGATCCCAATTGTTTTAATTTAACAAGCAATTGTGTAGTTCTGTGTGTATATACTGAAAAGTACAAGTTACGGAAAAATGTACAAATATCATAGCACAACTTCCCCTAAAGTTGGAAAATTACATCTACAACAGACACATTAGTGATATGATAAATGACAGAATACCACGATTCCTTTAACTTCTCAAACGAGTCTGTTTGGGTATTTTAGAGATTATATTCCAACGAAACAAATTTCATTCCTTGATATTTCATCACAACCCTAATTGATGATGAAATGACGCTATCAGTAAACCTATACTGAATAACGTTTTTAACATCGGAGAAAATTCACACAAAAAGTACATATTGAAATGGTCTGTATAATAAATATGCTAGTAGTGGTGTCCGTAACATTTTATTTATTTGTCCATTGATTTCACTTGACCCTTATAAAAACCGATTAACATTTAAGCAGGATTTTGAATCAACTTAATTTTCTGGAGTGGGGAATGGCACTGATTTTGATTAGAATAGCCCACATACATAGGTCCATCTTTTCTCGTTTAAACCTGTGCAGTTCAAAGCAGATGAGGATTTGAAAGACATGGCAATGGTCCTCCAAAAGGATAAAGGAGGTGATTAATGTTGATTTGGCACATGAGGGTGCCAAATTCCTATGTTTTGATGAAAAAGGGTCAAATTTTGAAGAGTGACGTTCTTTTATTTCATGTAAACAACTTATCACGGGGTTTTGTTACTGCCATATTGCGGCAAGAAATATATAGGACTTTGTTCTGTCCAAGTAGTCAGGTTTTGAATGCAAAATTTATCATCACATATGTGTGGTGATCCATGTATTATCCCAGGTGCCAATAGCAATATGTAAAGTCGCCATGTCAATTTAACCAGGTAAAGCCACTATCAGCGAATGTTGTTTTTCAAATTTAAACACGTCTCGCCCCCCCTTTTGTCATCGAATTCCATTTTTTGCATTGTTGTATTGGAAATTGTTTATTAAAGACCCCTGGAAGTGTCTAAGGCTTACCCTATCGTATTTTTCAAGCATCAGTGACATTTTTTTTCTGCTTTTTACGAAAAAAAAGTTGGGGATTTCGACTTTTTAAGGTCTAGACAGTCTAATGTCCTCTTCAAGACCGATTTAAAATGCTTTCTTGTCTGTTTTTCATAAAGAAAACTGGAATAAATTGTTGATATGATCTAACCCTAGCAATTTAGAGACAAAATGGGCATTTTGAATTTGACAACAAATGACTGATAGTGGCTTTAAGGTAAGAACTTCATACTACCCTGTCCAAAATATATGGACTGACTGTCCTGGCGGTATATTGAGTACATAATTTCTTCACTTCATGGTATTGAACCCTATAAGTAGATAATGTATTTTGTTCAATGAGTGATATTTCCCTAAAACCACAAAATTTAAATCATGCCCTTTTTCTTTGTCTTGGCTACTCATGAAATGTTTTCTGGAATTTTGCCATTTCGATTCCCATACCGTTCCGACCCAAATTAAAAGGAGGAAGAAATGGGCAAATTTGGTTAAAGTTGGCCAAAAATCAGCATCTCTGGTATAGTATGGTCCCTTCTTTCGGCAAAAATATTATGCTATGGGTCAACGAGATATTTCGAGAACTTCTCGGAGGCACAACGTCCCTACCCCAACCAAACTTGAGACCCCGGGGTTAGAACAGCCTTTGACCTAGTACTTAAAATGAAGTTCGGAGACAAATCTATCACCAGGTTTGTTTGGGTGAGGGGAACTACTCTTGGATGTACTCCTTATCTCAGATCATCTCAGGCCTCACGTATAAATTAGTCAGTGTTCAACCTTGCAACCTGATTACTCATGGAAAGATAAACTACCGAATACTCCTCAGCTACAGGGACCAACTTTGGTGAAACCGCCTGGTTACCCCCCCCCAACCCCCCCCCCCCACCATCCAAACGAATTTTTTAAAACCGATCTTAGACAAGGAGACTAAATAAAATCTATTTTCTTACATCTTTCTTAGCTTATATTAACATATAGTAAAGGGCGAGGGTTGTTTCTAGTCCAACAAAA
>JAMKCH010003206.1:0-36268 GCA_023653785.1 Ophioderma brevispina
GTTTAATGGAGTATGCGCTTTATTCCGTAAAGAATAATAAACCCCCTAAATATTGGAAAGTTGCATTTTTTTCTTACTAGTAGATTTAGGCCTATATACTTTCACTCCCGATCTTACCCCACCCGCTCACTTCTTCATTTTGCAATGGTCCATGAAACGGGTGGTGTAACATTTTTATGTCTCGATTTTATACCACCCGCTCACTCCTTCCTTCCTTCTTTCTTACCCCCAAAACTACTAAACCCCTCTTTTGCTTTTACAAATTACCCCCAAAAGAAATCCCCTTTTCTCGTCCTCCGGACGGGTATTAATTAAAACTTCTTATTGTCGATACTATATTACATACTCCTGTTATACCCCCCGTTGCTATACTTTTATACAGCGATTGTCTATGGAACGGGTGGTATAACAGGAGTATAATATAAGCTTGACGCTAAGCGGCAATATATTATATACTCCTGTTATACCCCCCGTTGCTATACTTTTATACAACGATTGTCTATGAACGGGTGGTATAATAGTCCACTCAATCTATGAAATACATTAGGTACACCTGGACAAAATTGCTACAGAAGGTTTTCTTGCTGTAACTAGCAGTAAAAGACCTCCCAAACATCATATCAAAAAGGTAGAAAAAGGGAAGCCTGGCAAGACATGCTAATTTGCATTTATCTTACGTGGATGTATACGCCCATATTTCGACAAAGGTATGTAGCTCATAAATGCATGTTTAGGGAGATTTTCCATTTTTCTGTTAGTATTTGAACATGCTTTGCATGGATATGCCTTCAAGGTGTGTAGCACTTGCAATTGATATATTAAAAGTGGAAAGTGATTGTCAATTTTCAAGATGGCCGCAGTTTTCCGCCAAAATTAATTTTGCATTCTAGATGATTTGTCAGACTGCAATCGGGATGGGGAGATCTTTATTTAGCAAATTATTATCAGTATTTAGTCAAACACATTGGGTCAACTAATGTCGGGGGCACTCCTATGCGAAGTGATGGGTATATGTGCATCCGCAATGTGAAAATAGGATCCTTTTCGGTCTCTCTTCAACCCCACCTGGATATCCACGCCTCACCGGGATCATTTCCCAGGTCCTTTCAGAATGTACCCAAAAATACGGGGCCATCGGTACACAAGCTGAATAAAGATGGGGCCATCCAGTATGGAACTTTAAGAAGGGAGACAATGACGTTAGAACCTGAAGTTAAAATAGGAAGTGCCTCTTTCCTAGAGTTCAAATTGCCTTTCCATGAATTAATAAAATTGCTGCCATGAATTGTTAAATTTACAACTGTCACTTAGGATGCGAAAATTTGAATTGGCGTGTTCAATTCTTTTAAAAAAAGTGATAATTTATGCAAATTGTGATAAAGTGGATAGCAGAAAGAAGAAACATGTGGAGTCAAGAGTATGTGAAATTTTAAAAAGGGGGGCCATTTCCTGGGTATAGGTAGGACAGCAGCATAAAAAGGAGGTGCAAGTATTTTAGACGTCACCAAAGTCAGACATATCACAGACCTTGACTACGCGGCTCTAACAGGGGATGTGATATATGTGCTGCACAAGATTACGACACAAAGCATCATTTGAGAATGCTGCAGAAAAGTCAGCCTACATCTAAACGGCCAACAAAGAGAGAAGGAATGAAATAAATGACCGTCGATGAGGGAAGAGAATCATCAACCATCTGCAATGCACACGGTACCCAACTAAAAACGGTAGACCTCAGTACCTCGGGTCCTACGTTGGACAGCAAGAAAGACTCAAGAGTAAAGGGCCGTGGCCTGATTGTATTTAGCATCGTCCTCATACTGCAATATTTTACCGAAAGTCGTCAACATTTTGGTATTTGAAGAAACAGCTACTATTTCTTATTTACCCTGGGAAATCTTAGGCTTAAAGGATATTTGGTTTGGAAGTTATGAGCGAAAAGTACCCTATTTAGTAGACCGATATTAATTACACATGATAGGGATAAGGTTAAGAAAATCATTGTTTTATCGTCACATGAAAACGGGTGAAATATCAGCGCAAAACTCTACGATGGGGTTTAGGGTGAAGACCATCTATCAAGATGATGAAAACTTTATTACTTAAATCGGTCGTCCTCTTGTATATTATTAAAATAACCAATTATAGGCAAAGTGGCACATAGGTTTTAGCAAATAGCAGTCTTGCCCATGTCCTTTTTTCTACCTTTTTGATATGTTGTTCGGGAGGGTTTGTACAACAAGTACAGCAAGAAAATCTTCTGTAGCAAATGTTTTGTCTAGGTCATAATAGATTGAGTGGACTATAACAGGAGTATAATATAAGCTTGACGCAAGCGGTTCCTATATAGTACTCCTGTGGCCTAGTCTGTGTCCAATATAATTGGAACTGCCACCTATACCTTAACATTGCGGACGTTAATCTTGGCGATAATGATCAGTGAATGACATATTGTTGAAAGACATGAATCTCAGGTCGTGCTAGCAGGAATAGTATACACCCCGTTGATATACTTAGTACAGCAGTGATTTTGTCTATGGATAACGGTACGGGGGGGCCTGGCGCGTCATTGTTTTTTTATAAAATGAGTTGCTATGATATATGCTGTCAACTAGGTGACAAAATTTAATAATTAACACCAGTCAGGAGGGCGAGAAAAGGGGATTTCTTTGGGGGTATTTATACCATCAAAAAGAGGGGTTGTAGGTTTTTTTTGGGGGGTGGGGGGGTAAGAAGGTTAAGAAGACGGAAGGAGTGGCGGGTGATATAAAAATCTATACAGAAAAATTCATATCATACCACCATCACATGCCGTGAAGAAATAAATAAATCGGAACCGGGTGGGTAAGATCGTGAGTGGCAATTTTTAAATTTAAGGAACTAGTTTTTTAGATTTTGACGGAATAAAGTGCACTTGTGGGTATGCGCTTTATTCGCGTAGCATTCGCATTAAAAAACGACCCTAAATAGTAAATGACAAAAAAATCAAATAATAAAAAGAGAGACCTAGGCCTATGATATAACCAATTTAGCCATTAACTTTAAACCCCGTCATTTATTACGAATAAAGCCCAATACTACTATCGTAGTGGCAATTTTAATTTTAGGAACTAGTTTTAGTATTTTTAAGGAATAAAGTGAAATTTAGTGGAGTATGCGCTTTATTCCGTGCAATTCGCTATTAAAAACGACCCTAAAATAGGAGATTACAAAAAAATCAAATAAGAAAAGAGAGACCCTATGGTATAAACCAATTAGCATTAGCCTTAACCCCCGTCATTTATACGGAATAAAGCCAATACTACTATGATGCGGTTTATTCCGGATGTAGGTATGTGAATGCGACTTGTCGTCAAATTTGCAGAAATAGGACCGGGGAAATGGGCTTCCTGCACCCCCTGGCTAATCAGGGTTAGTGCTAGTAGTGCGCCATCAGTTAGAGGACGATGCCTGCACCGCATGCGGGACATTCATACGTATATGCATAGCAGTTTCTTGTTCAGTGAGTAAGGGGGTCAATAACGTCACGGGTTGCTAACAAGACATTCCCGACACGGCTACTAGTATTTCATGGCTATCACTAAAGAGCATTATTGCTGATTGAATTTTGAAACATGTGAAAAACAATTTAAGATTAGCTTACCACGATGCTGGTAAGTATTCATTGAAAAGTACCACACGATGACTTGAACGCATTGAAAATAGTCTTTACTACGCCTCAAATGATTGAAAACTAGTCTTTAAAACAGAACCACATGTACAGTCTCACATCTTGAATCGAGTACCGCTGTGGACAACGGAGAGCTACAGAATGCTTGTGCTTGTCCGTATATTGTAGTTATAAACGCACGAGATGAATAGTGGTGTCACGTGTTCAGGTACCAGGTCACGTGCCAGGATCAGGTATCAGTTGCTCTTAGGGGGGACGATTATGTAAATCGACTATGTAAATCAAGGGTATGTACATGCATACCCTATGCCCAACGTTGTATTATTTTTTCCAAAAGACACCGTTTAGTCTAAACAGTACAAAATTTACTTTTCCCTCTGATTCAAAAACCGACGTCCGATGACGTTACATCGGTGGTTTTTTCCACTGTAGGTGATACGTACGTCATTTTTACCTTAATGGGGTCCCCCGAAGCAAATAATAAACCCAGCAATGCCGTGACGTCATCAAATCTTTATTTTTTCCAAAAATTGGCTGTTATTCCCATAATAAAATTCCTTTTTAAGATTCTACATCTGTAATATTCTTAATAATTAATATTCCAAATTGTCCCCGCATGAATCGTGAAAAAGATGGGTCCATAAGTCTACAAATGAAAACATAGTCAGCCGGCTAAATACCCTACCCGTGGACTGTAATGAGCAGAGATCCCCGTTTTAGTTTTAGCAGGCGTACAGCCAATTTGCGCCGCGGGGCTGCGGGGGTGGGGTTATGTGCGTTTTTCTAGTATAAACACACCGACGCTTCTCAATACTAATACTGCCATCGCATGCTCCGAAGTGTTTGGGAATGGATGATCTAAGGGAATCAAAGGGAAGTTTTGGAGGTCACAAATTTCACCCTCCACCCCCTTGGCTCTCCATTTTTCGGCCTCTGTTCCCCCATGTGAACCATTATGTTATTAATATTCTTTGAGCTCTAGTGCCTATTCTCCTGCCTTTCACTCTGCTGCGCCTTGTTTTCGCTGATAGTCTTGTACCTCTGATAATTCATAATCTTTCTACGCTTATGCCTTCAGTCCTTGGTGCGGGGCTAGTGAACGTCGGGTGTTCCTGAGGTGATTTTGTTTGGGTGATTTGATAGCGTGTAAAAATAGCTTAAAGGGACATGAGGAGTTCCAAAAAGAATCGCCCCCAATTTTTCCTCGAACCTAGGTTTTTAACATATTGGATGCTTACCAATGTATTAGATCGCACCTGAGCGAATAAGACGAGATACCGTCGCTCTTTATGTAATAAGTGAGATTGAGTAGCTCAGTCCTAAGCACAATAATTGTGCACTTTTTCCTAAAAGCATGAAAGTTGGCATGCCTCTACATAATGAGTCCCTGAACAATGTCTGATAAAGTGCCAAAAAAGTAGCGCCACTATTGGCTACAGCGTCCCTCGATCGTTTACCCAAATATGAAGTATTCCTTTCAAGGTTAAATGCC
Organism: Ophioderma brevispina; assembly: GCA_023653785.1. Taxonomy (NCBI): domain Eukaryota; kingdom Metazoa; phylum Echinodermata; class Ophiuroidea; order Amphilepidida; family Ophiodermatidae; genus Ophioderma; species Ophioderma brevispina. The sequence goes on from JAMKCH010003206.1 coordinate 5,163, forward strand.
ATAACTCAAAGCATTTTTTGATCAAATCAGGTCCAGTAAGGTTTTAAAATGATGTACATGTATAAAACTATTCATTTAGGTCAATATCAATAGGCTGCTGTCTTCGCTTTCAACCCATGGCTGCCAACTGGAAGCCACAATTAAGCCTAACTTGGGTAAGATGATGAAAAATGCAAATTTTAAGGACAACCCCACATTAATAATGATTGTAGAGTCAGAAAAGCACAATGATGACATTGCAGCAGTAACAGAAAGCAGAATAATAAATTTCAATATGAAGGCTGATTCAAAATGGCCGCCAAGACAACTAATATGTGGATTTAAGCCAATTATGCGTACATTTTTGAAGGGTAAGTGCCCATTTTCTTAGCTATTGTTGACCAAATAAGGTCCAGTAAGTGATGTAATATATCTGGCCCATCATTTAGTCAAATTGATATCATACACCTTCCACCCCTAGATTCAAAATGGATGCCACTAACTATCTACTAATTCTGACAAAGATCACTCCATTAATGAATGATGAAAAACATTAACGACAAGCCCCCACATTGAAAATGCTAAAGAGTTTAGAAAGAACACTTATGACATTGTAGTAGCCACATATTTATAAGCAGTAGCTTAAAGATGGGCGGTGATTCAAAATGGCCTCCAATAACTAATTTGCAATATTTCTGCCACTGAACCACATTGATCGTAGTCTACTGACAAAACCTATTTCTAATGATAAGAATTCAAAATGACCCACACTTTGTAAAAGCTTAGTTAGTAGGCTATGCTAAGCAGCTACTAAGTATATACATTAGTAGCTCGAGTCAGTTATTTTGACACTGTCAATGAGTGCATTAAAGTAGAGCACTGGAGTCCAAGCTATTCAGGAATTTGCTCCATGGTACATCCTCTGAGCAACCACGTCGAACAGCTCACTAAGCTTTTGTTACCTCAGGGATTGTGTCCATTGCGTAGTTGGTTTCATCTTGCTTCCAGTCCGAATATAGGTCAGAGTAGGGACTAGGCACGCCATAACAGCAGAAGTAGTCCAAAAGAGATACTTAAGGATGTGGAGTAAGTTAAGAGCCTAGAGTATGAAGGGATACTTAGCACCAGATGGCCATATGGACGTGTCACAAACATGCCCCCATTTTAGACCATTTGTATCTCAATGACACCGTTTTTGGTCTATAAATTGCGTCTTTTGACAAAGATTCGTGCATACAGATAGACAATTGTTGTATAGCCATAATTCTGCTTTCAGATTATCAGAGGTACACTTTCTGCCAAAAATCAAACTTGAGGGCCCAATGGCCTACAACTCCAAATTCAGAATCATTGACCAATCTGGCCTAAAACGAATGTTGGGTAATGGAAAAGTCAACAAGCCCTGTACTAAGAAGGTCAAGGCTAAGGCCAAACGTCTAATGTGCAAACGTTAGCTGAAACTTTGAGCCGATTTTTTTTTAACAAAAGCTCATTTTCTGGACATTTCTAATATGCGTTGCTATTCTGTGATACTAGCTAGTAGCTAGTTATAAATCCTTTATTCCAATTCCATCTGTCCTTAGGTTCAGAATGGCAACGTTTCATAAACGTAGTAAAATAGCAAATTAAATCAAGTTGAGATGTTGCCATTTGAATTAAAAAACCCTAATCAACGACACAGAAATCTAAAATGTTAAAGGACCTAAATTATAAGAATAAAACTTCCATGTAACAAATCTTGTAAATTATGAATAAAGAACGTTTCTTACGGAAAAAGCGTATGCATTTTACGAAGTCAGAACGAATAATCAAGATCAAGCTTCCAGTTGTTGTCCGTTGTCTACACCCAGCTGGGATCTTTAAATAGTGACCTATACAAGTTTGGAATCCACAAGTTGGAACTATCTTAAATGAAACAAATATCAATGTGCATGATAACCTAACAAAATCTGGACACCGGGCTCTCACATCACGTAGCACAGTTGTTATTATTAAGAAAGATGACTACATTCTTTAAGGTGAACTCATGCTTGATGCGGATATATCACATTCGAAACACTAATGGTTCACTCCTGAGGTATACAATAATATGGTCCATACACTGTAAAAGGAATCTCTTTCTCTTTCGGTGATACAATCATTAAGTGGGTCTGATATCACGATGATATTCTGATGTTTTGGTAAGGAGATGAATATGAGCGAGTTATTTGCCACAAAAGTTCATATGATATTGGCGCTTTACGGAAACGTTTGGCGCTGTGCCGTGAGGAAGCAAAATCAGTGGGCGAATAATATGGCAAGCAAAACGAATCATAACGTATTGGTCACAAAGTGTTACTTTCTTAGCAACTCGTTGCTTTCAGAAAACAACACGTTGCTTAGCTAACCAATCAGAAAAAGTGAAAAAGCAATGCGTTGCTAATGAAAGCAACGCGTTGCTTTCAGACAGTACTTAAACAACGCGTTGCTTTCATTAGCAACACGTTGCTTTTCACTTTCCTGTTGGATGGCTTAACATCGTGTTAGTTGGCTAAGCAACGCGTTGTTAACGAAAGCAACGCGTTGCTTTTAACTTTTCTGATTGGTTGGCTTAGCAATTAAGGCGTTGTTAATGAAAACAACGCGTTGCTAATTAAAGCGAATGGTGTTTAAGTACTATCCGTAAGCAATGCGTTGCTTTTCACTTTTCTGATTGGTTGGCTTAGCAATTAAGGCGTTGTTAATGAAAGTAACGCGTTGCTAATGAAAAGGAATGTTGTTTAAGTACTGTCCGTAAGCAATGCGTTGCTTTTCACTTTTCTGATTGGTTAGCTTAGCAGTTAAGCCATTGTTAATGAAAACAACGCGTTGCTAATGAAAGCGAATGTTGTTTAAGTACTGTCCGTAAGCAACGCGTTGCTTTTCACTTTTCTGATTGGTTGGCTTAGCAATTAAGGCGTTGTTAATGAAAACAACGCGTTGCTAATGAAAGCGAATGTTGTTTAAGTACTGTTTTAAGCAATGCGTTGCTTTTCACTTTTCTGATTGGTTGGCTTAGCAATTAAGGCGTTGTTAATGAAAACAACGCGTTGCTAATGAAAGCGAATGTTGTTTAAGTACTGTTTGTAAGCAATGCGTTGCTTTTCACTTTTCTGATTGGTTGGCTTAGCAATTAAGGCGTTGTTAATGAAAACAACGCGTTGCTAATGAAAGCGAATGTTGTTTAAGTACTGTCCGTAAGCAATGCGTTGCTTTTCACCTTTCTGATTGGTTGGCTTAGCAATTAAGGCGCTGTTAATGAAAACAACGCGTTGCTAATGAAAGCGAATGTTGTTTAAGTATTGTCCGTAAGCAATGCGTTGCTTTTCACTTTTCTGATTGGTTAGCTTAGTAATTAAGGCGTTGTTAATGAAAACAACGCGTTACTAATGAAAGCGAATGTTGTTTAAGTACTGTCCGTAAGCAACGCGTTGCTTTTCACTTTTCTGATTGGTTAGCTTAGCAATTAAGGCGTTGTTAATGAAAACAACGCGTTGCTAATGAAAGCGAATGTTGTTTAAGTACTGTCCGTAAGCAACGCGTTGCTTTTCACTTTTCTGATTGGTTAGCTTAGCAATTAAGGCGTTGTTAATGAAAACAACTCGTTGCTAATGAAAGCGAATGTTGTTTAAGTACTGTCCGTAAGCAATGCGTTGCTTTTCACTTTTCTGATTGGTTAGCTTAGCAATTAAGGCGTTGTTAATGAAAACAACGCGTTGCTAATGAAAGCTAATGTTGTTTAAGTACTGTCCGTAAGCAATGCGTTGCTTTTCACTTTTCTGATTGGTTGGCTTAGCAATTAAGGCGTTGTTAATGAAAACAACGCGTTGCTAATGAAAGCGAATGTTGTTTAAGTACTGTCCGTAAGCAACGCGTTGCTTTTCACTTTTCTGATTGGTTGGCTTAGCAATTAAGGCGTTGTTAATGAAAACAACGCGTTGCTAATGAAAGCGAATGTTGTTTAAGTACTGTCCGTAAGCAATGCGTTGCTTTTCACTTTTCTGATTGGTTAGCTTAGCAATTAAGGCGTTGTTAATGAAAACAACGCGTTGCTAATGAAAGCGAATGTTGTTTAAGTACTGTTTGTAAGCAATGCGTTGCTTTTCACTTTTCTGATTGGTTAGCTTAGCAATTAAAGCGTTGTTAATGAAAACAACGCGTTGCTAATGAAAGCGAATGTTGTTTAAGTACTGTTTGTAAGCAATGCGTTGCTTTTCACTTTTCTGATTGGTTAGCTTAGCAATTAAGGCGTTGTTAATGAAAACAACGCGTTGCTAATGAAAGCGAATGTTGTTTAAGTACTGTCCGTAAGCAATGCGTTGCTTTTCACTTTTCTGATTGGTTATCTAGGCAACGCATTGTTTTCTGAAAGCAACGCATTCCATGTATTCCATGGGTGCGAACGTGAAGAAGCAAATCAGTGGACGAAAGGTCTCATGGTCTAAAATTGGGCGTTTCTATAGACCAGTTAACATCCTACTTCACTGATTATTTCCTGCGAATCCTTACCTGCAAATCATTTTGTGACACAGTATTATAATTCAACAGGAACAATTATTGCCCCAAATGTAACAGTCATGCTGATTTAATTTAAGATACCAGTCCCTAACATGTTTACAAACATTGCTGTTGAACTGGTCAAATCACAGATACAAAACCACAGAAACTCATGCAAGACAAACAAAGAAACTCGTTGCAAAAAAACAAAACAAACAAAGCAAGCTGAATACGACGATAAATGGATTAACATTCAATAAAACGGTGGAATCTGGCATACCTCAAACATATAATATTATCTGGGTCACTGAATCGATTTTTAATTAACTGCTGGCTATAATAATGTCAACAAATAATATTTTTAAATCGATATTCCCACTCTCCCTCAATTCTCTTTTAATTTTGTCTTTTGTTGTGGTTGCTTTATTAGTCTGTTTGTCAGACCGTGGTTAATGAAATAATAAAATTTCAAACTACCCATGAATACTGCAAAAATACAATAGAATATAATACAAAGCCTTTTAAACATTCGCCCAGGAGGCGAGACACCATTTGTTAATACAAATTGTTATAAAGTCTGTTATCAATCATCCATAATAATATATGATTGATTTCTGATATGGCATTAGGTCGATTCTCTCTTTCATCCTTTTTCAAGATATAATCTGGGAGATGTGTCATATAGCTCTACAACAGAATATCAACAAAGGATATTCTGTAATGCTTGGCAATTGTTTGTTTGTCCCTTGATTAATTTGAGAAGTTAGTCCCATCGAAAAAATGCCTCAATGGGGCACTCACTAACACTCTGTGACAAAGATGTGCGACAAAATGGGTCCCCTTTTTTCTAACCGCCTTTTTGGTCACCCAAGATTACTTTTTACAACATCTTTTGGAAAAAAATGTGTAAACTTTTACCATTTGACCCAGTGTTTCACTTAAATTCAAAGAAGTCCTTTATTATATTAGCAATTTTAAACAATACAGACTATTTTTCAATGTTTATGCTTTAAGAAATTGCCCAGTTTCAGTGCTTCTCAAAGGAAGACCCTCTTTTTGGGCGCCAAAATTCCTATATTTATACTGTTGTCCATACCTGGTAATTTAACCCTTTTGGCACAGCAGACGACAACACTAAATCGCTCAGAGATCACATAGAAAATCACAACTTTGTAATAAAATTCTTGATCCGGAATCTTTATTTTACAGAGCGTATCCTATGGTATTGTTTCACTACGCTATTGTTTCAAAATGAAAATCCGATTCATCTCAAGCTTGGGAATTAAGCATTAATATTAAAGGCTGACTCAGAGATTTCCCAATGAGGACGCACTCAATTTTCAAACAAATCGTTTTTTGCATACGCACAAAGCTTGTCCATATACTAATCACTGTGCGAAATAACTAAGCTCAAATCGAAGTCCTTCATACACGGTATCCTATGGGACTGTTATACTGTATATAAATGTTTACTGCATGAAAACGAACAATCCGATTCATCTCTAACTTCGGAATTAAGCATTTTAGGCGACTATCCTCAGTCTTTCAGATGACTATTTTTAAATACTACCCAAATAATTTAGTCTAAAATATCTGAGTCAGTCTTTAAGGTGACTATCTTTAATTTTACTTTTTGTTTTCAATTGATAGACAAGAAAATTATACTTCCAAATCTCTGAGTCGGCTTTAAAGGTTGACAGAAAGGTGTATCAGGATCGCAATTACTTTGAAAAGAAATATTGTACCTATTGAAATAACTGAATAATTATGTAGTACGGGGGTGTTTTTTCTGTTAATAGGTATAATTACCCTCCAAAATACAATATAATAACCTGGTGTTAAGCTATTTGGATATGACATAATGACTATTTTTATGACATCATTCACTCACGTTAATACCACTTGCACAATAACTTTGAATCCCACGCCAAGCGTACTTGGATACCAAATACGTCCTCACCTACACCTACACTGACCAACGAAAATGTCACTCTTTTCAAAAAGAGGTTCGAGGAAGACCAAAAGAGCTGGGTGTGGTAATAAAAATTTAAATGTCATGATAGGTCTATGCATTATTTATCTAATTCGTTGGCCGAAGATATTTATATATAAAAAAGAGAAACACTTATTCACACTTGACCAAAACTGATGAGACAGTACTAGGTTGTTTACTAGATATTTACATTGTACTGCCAATACCAAAAATGTGCAATTTAAGAAGCATGACAAGCCTACTTAATAAATCAACCATCTATGCCAGCAGGACTAGTGGTATTCTAAACAAATTGATGCAACGTAAGTATTTTCTTCCAGATTAGTTTCTTATGTGTCAGTATATTGTGTTTAATATTGTAAATAGCTGTTTATCATTGTTATTGCATAATAACGTGTGCTTGCAATTGTTATTGCATAATAATATGAAAACATTTGCCTACAACCAAATTAGTAAAAATGTCGTGTGCTTGAATATCAAGCGTGTGGCCGCGTCGTCCCGCGCGTCGTTTACAGATCTATCCTCCCATCATTGGGATATCTAGCTACAAAATACAGAAAGTTCAAATTTAACCGTTCTGATCATGTTAGGGTTTGTACCTTTTAGGTATTCAACGGCTTCCAACCACACGCACGACCAAGGACTTTTGAAAATTAGCGGGATTGCAATGTAATCCATACAGTAGATGATGCAATTGAGTATGACAGCGTCGACTGCTCACGAATTTATAGCTACACTTGTGAAGATTTTAATTCAAAAAGGCGCTAACTCCAGTAGTTCTTTTGTGTGATATTTTTGTGGTTATTTTAACCATATTCTTACGTGCAGTTAATAATTATGTTTTTAAGTGTATGGGGCTAAATCACGTTACTATTCTATCCAAAAAGGTAGTGGACGGGCTCATGTCATTATCGTTAATGGATAACATCTGGAATCTTTTCAACTGCGTGGCGATTATAACAATGGCCCTGATGAAATGGAATCTGAAATGTTTTTTTTTTTCCCCGCATTACCGGGACCGAGTTGAATATCTTTATCTCATGGTTAGTGAAGTCTATGTGTATCCATGGTCACTGATATTAGGGAAAGGCAAATTGAGGTGACATTTTATTCAAATTTCAAGGAAAAATATGGAATTTAATTGCGGGAACAGAACGGTTATATGATTTTAATATTAGATATGAATTTGCACTGGTTTTGCGTTCCACCCCTATGGTGACTACGAAATGAGGGAGTGGCGTGGTCTAGTGGTTAAAGGCTTGCCTCTGACCCAATGGTTCAGGGTCAAATATTCCGGTGGTCACAGGTGACACTTGCTGGATTGATTCTAGGTATCCAATTCTGGATTAATTTGTAGAGGAGCTATTGATTAAAACCAGAATTGCCACTCTCCTCATGGTTCATTTGATATGGGCAAATGAACCATGAAAAGCTCTCTGTGTTCCCATTGTGTGTGTTTCGTCAATGTCTGGATGTAGTAATCTGGCGCTGATAAGCTGCTGCCGTATTAAGGTTGCGTTGTCTCTGCCGTTGTTACTGCGCTTTGTAACTTTCGGGAAAAAGGCGCATTACAAATGTTAAATTTTTTATTATTATTATTATTACTAAACAACAACATAGAAAGGCAAACCCCATCGTCTATATGTAATTATAAAGAGTCGAACTATTCTGCGTGCATTCACTACGTTAGTCTCAAACACGCTCTCTCGCTATTGAGGCAGAGAGTTTTTTCCATTAGAGCATAAAATATTTCAGTTATTTTATCAATTTTACAGTCTCTTCCCATTCTTAAATCCAATGCGCGTCTTGTAAAAAAGTATTTCGTTGATCTTTTGGGTTGTTTAGGTAAAGAAAAGGAACAGACTGATACTTTGAAAAGGAGAAGAAACATGTCAAAACATTGAACTCCCCTAGTGTGAAAGCAAACTTAGAAAACTAACCGGCAAAATAACACCCCCTGTAAGATACGCACATGCCACAAGTTAGTTAAAATAACGGGAAAATCACACTTTCCCTGCTTAATTAATAAACTCGTTGAAAGGAAGGCTTTCGACTAAAGAATCCAAGCGTAAAATTTGGAGTCTACCAGTGACAGAATACGCGGTTTTTAAAACATACATCATACTTGTTGATTGAAATTGCTTGTGCGTTTTTGGCCTCACTTAACGTTACTTCTGAGGAACGCTTGTTCCATTATCAATATCTTGTGCTGAAGCGCGAAGCTGGACAGGACTTTACCCTTTAAAATTATACAAGACTTAGGCGGTGTCGTTATTACATTCTAAATAATTGGTCTTATTTTCATAACGTAGACGAATCTACTCGGCACACAACCCTACGTGCTCTATATACACCCTACTAAGTTAGAAGTAATCGGCTTTTGGGTTAAGATAGTAGAGTGAATTACTTCACATTTGGCTTGAAAATATGCACATGAGCTCATCATCATATTCTAAAAGGTTGCTCTATCATCCCAGCAAGATGGACGCATTGTTAGTGTGGGCCAAAATTGATCAATACTTTAACGCGATGTCAGTTACATGATATCAATAACAATTGAACCCTTAAACCCTGTATCACAACAGGTAAAACCAAAACAATTCCCACAAGTCCAGTTAACGTCGTCCATTTATCATTTGACGCTCTTCCCATTCTTTAACTCCAATGCGTTCGTCTTGGTTCAAAAGTTTTTACGTTGATCTTTTGGTTGTTTAGGTAAAGAAAGGAACAGACTGATACTTTGAAAAGGAGAAAACCATGTCAAAAATGCCCTAGTGTGAAAGCAAACTTAGAAAACTAACCGGCTAAATAACACCCCCTGTATACGCACCTGCCACAAGTAGTTAAATACAGTGAAAATCAGCAACTTTCCCTGCTTAATTAATTAAACTCGTTGTGAAATGGAAAGCTTTCGACTCCCTAAAGATCCAGCGTAAAATTTGGGTCTACCAGTGACAGATACGCGTTTTTTAAAACATACATCATATTGTTCATTGAAAATTGCTTGCGTTTTTGCCTTAATTAGACGTTACTTCTGAAGACCTTGTTCATATCATATCTTGTGCCTGAAGCTCGAAGCTGGACAGGACTTACCCTTTCAAAATTATAACAAGAATTAGGCGGTGCGTTATTACGATGTTTCTAAATAATTAGGTCATTATTTTCATAACGTAGAAGAAATCTACTCAGCACACAAGCCCTTACCGTGCTCTATATACACCCTACTAAGTTAGAAGTTAATCGGCTTTTGGGTTAAGATAGTAGAGTGAATTATTCACATTGGCTTGAAAATATGCAAATGAGCTCATCATTAATATTCTAAAAGGTGTGCTCTATCATCCTAGCAAGATTGAACAGCATTGTTTAGTGTGGGCCCAAAATTGATCACTACTTTAACAGCGATGTCAGTTACAATGATATCAATAACAATTGAACCCTTAAACTCCTGTATCACAACAGGTAAAACACAAAACAAATTCCATCAATTCAGTTAACGTCTTCCCATTTTATCAATTTTACAGCTCTTCCCATTCTTTAAATCCAATGCGTCGTCTTGTCAAAAAAGTATTTCGTTGATCTTTTGGGTTGTTTAGGTAAAGAAAGGAACAGACTGATACTTTGAAAAGGAGAAAAACATGTCAAAAATGCCCTAGTGTGAAAGCAAACTTAGAAAACTAACCGGCTAAATAACACCCCCTGTATACGCACCTGCCACAAATTAGTTAAAATACAGTGAAAATCAGCAACTTTCCCTGTTTAATTAATTAAACTCGTTGAAATGGAAAGGCTTTCGACTCTAAAGAATCCAAGCGGAAAAATTTGGAGTCACCAGTGACAGATACGCTTTTAAAAACATACCATCATAGTGTTTCATTTTGAAAAATTGCTTGCCGGTTGTGCCTCAATTAGACGTTACTTCTGAAGACCTTGTTCATATCATATCTTGTGCCTGAAGCTCGAAGCTGGACAGGACTTACCCTTTCAAAATTATAACAAGAATTAGGCGGTGCGTTATTACGATGTTTCTCAATAATTAGGTCATTATTTTCATATCGTAGAAGAAATCTACTCAGCACACAAGACCTTACCGTGCTCTATATACACCCTACTAAGTTAGAAGTTAATCGGCTTTTGGGTTAAGATAGTAGAGTGAATTATTCACATTGGCTTGAAAATATGCAAATGCGCTCATCATTAATATTCTATTTCCTACGAGAGGGGATGCTACTTTAGATAAGATTTTAACAAATTTTTCGTCTTTTTATCTGTCTCCATCGCCGTGTTCGCCGATTGGTCGCAGTGACCACTCAACTGTTAGTTGGTTTCCAAATGTTGAATTCCAATACAAGCCTAATGCTCTTCTGAAGCGTACTATAAGACCTTTAAAGGATTCAGGTAAACGCGAGTTTGGCATGTGGATTTCAAAGAATAATTGGTCAGAAGTATTTAAAGCCGAGGGTACAATTGCTAAGACTGATGCTTTTTATGAGATTTTGCAAAAGGGCATTGACACACATTTTCCTACCCGTGAGTTGAAAGTTCACATTGCTGATAAACCTTGGATGTCCCCCAAAACTAAAGATTTGATCCGCAGAAGGCAAGAAGTCTTTACTCAAAGTCGTCCAGCATTGTGGCGTTTTTATAGAAACAAAGTCAAACGGGCTATTATTGCAGACAAAAAAGAATACTATCATAATCGGGTTAAGACTTAAGAAAGCTAACCCTGCTAGTTAGTTGGTACAGAGAAATTCGAATCATGACTACTAAGATAAATCCATTCTTCAATAAAACCACCTCCTGGTGTCGATGCAACTAACCCCAATATGGTAGCTCAGTCAATTAATGAGCATTTGTTTCAGTTGGCAGCGATATTAACCCTTTCAGATGTTCAAAATTTACCTGTTTTTTTCTTCCACACGCCGGCTGCCGTTCCAACATTATATCCTTGGGAAGTTTATAATAAGCTCTCCAAAATTAAATCAAGAAAGCGGGAGGTCCCGATGGTATTTCGGCTAAAATAATAAGGAGTTCCGCATACAACTCAGGGTAACCCATTAACAGAAGTTTTAAATACCTCATTTCAGGAAGGTGTTGTTCCATTTGCCATGAAACGAGCAATAGTAGTGCCATTCCCCTAAATCTAATCCACCGATATGGAATCAGCTTCGTCCTGTCTCCTTAACCGATCACTTTGCTAAAGTGACGGATTCATTCATTATTGGTTGGTTAATGGTTGACATAGAGGGTCAGATAGATAGCATCAGTTTGGCAATCGTAAGGGCCGTTCTACAACACACTACCTCGTTAAATGTGTTAAAATTGCTGACAAACCTCTTCATGCATCTGACAGCCATCTCGTGTGTTTTTTCTAGATGGTTATTACAATTTCAGTAAACATTCGATCGTGTAGTCAACGAGCAATTCCTAATTGATCGAATGGGAACTAGAACCGGGCAATTATATACCGTGGATTTGTAGCTTTCTTTCCCCGGAGATCTCAATGTGTTAAATACCAAGATTGTTTGTCTCAATTCCTTCAACTTTCTGGAAGAGTTCCTCAGGGAACCCTTACAGGTCCTGCTACTTTCGTTGCTCAAGTTAATGATGCTGCTTAATAAACAATCAAAACAAGATGACGGTAGTAGGGATGATTTGGGACGTTTGTTAGCGACTCAACTTTGTTCGTAATACATCTACTATTCAGCATGACCTTAATTGTTTTGATAGTTGGGCCATTATGAATAAAATGGCACTTACCAAAGAGGAAAGAAGGGCAGTGGACATTTCTTTTGTTAAAAATATGCCTATATCTCAACCACTCAGATTATCCGGGGAAGAACTACAGACTACGGATATTATGAAAATTCTTGGTATTAACATTTCTAAAGATCTTAAGTGGGATGTGCACATTTCAGATATTATTAAACGTGCTAGTGGTCGCCTGTTTATGTTAACCACTCTAAGACGATTTGGTTTGCCACTAGAGGACCTTAAACTTATATATATTGGGTTTATTAGACCACTCGTTGAGTATGCCGTTCCTGCTTGGCATTCAGGGCTGTCTGAGCAACAACATTCAGCTCTAGAACGAATACAAAAGCGTGCTTGCAAGATTATGTTGGGTAATACATTTCATTCTTACCAAGACGCTCTTGAACAGTGCCAGATCGCCAATTTAAGGGAACGCCGTGACAAAATTTGTTTTCAATTTATTGACAAACTTTTGACATCTTCTGCCTTCCGTAATTGGTTACCTAAGTCAAGAGGGGAGGCGATTCGTAGATCATTGCGCAATTCCGACCTTCTCTCCATTCCTAGGACACGTACTCAGAGGTATGCGAAAAGCCCCATCCCATATATGGTTAAGTTGTGGAATGCAGAGATCTCCAAGGCTTGACATGCATTTAAATCATAGGCTTGAATAGTTGGAGGGATTTTTTTAAAGCAGTTAGACGTATGTGTGGTTTAGGATGGTATTTATACATGTTATGTATGTGCGTAGGTGTGAGTGTAGAAGTGCGTGGGTAGTAGGGAGTGAGCTTTGGGTGGTGATGGTTTTGTGTGTGTGGAGTATTTGTGTGGGTGTAGGTTTGTGTATGTTAGTATGTGGGTTTGTATATGTGTGCGCGTGTGTGTGGTTGTGTGTGTTGTGTGTTTGTGTGGGTGTGTGTGTGTGTGTGTGTGTGTAGGCCTATGTTGCTGCCTTTTATGTTGCAGTGTTAAATATTGTTGGTTTGATTGTGATTGGCTTCTTTTACACTAGTTTTAATGTATTTCTGCTTTTATATTGTAACATACTGTTTTATGATTGATTATATTGTAAATTGTATTCAATTCGGCCGTTTGGCTGCGATGTGCAATTGTTAATAAACCTTGAATAATAATAAATAATAATAATAATAATAAAAGGTGTGCTCTATCATCCTAGCAAGATTGAACAGCATGGTTTTGTGTGGGCCCAAAATTGATCACTACTTTAACAGCGATGTCAGTTACAATGATATCATAACAACTGAACCCTTAAACTCCTGTATCACAACAGGTAAAACACAAAACAAATTCCATCAATTCAGTTAACGTCAGCCCAGAGGAAGTTTGAGACTGCATAATGCGTGCTGCTTGCCATGGTTACAAAAATCATTTAAACCGGTCCTTTTTAAGACTATTGATAAACACTTAGAGGCTTCGCCCTGTATAAGAATCATTTTGATTTTAATAAAATATAGAAATAGTCATAAAAAATACCGTAATTTGGAGAGACCGTTACGTTGTGGGTCCCATGTGCATGTCACCCCTGTATACTATGTGAATTGCAGTTAATTTTAGTAAGAGTAGGGTGAAATCCTATGACTTTCCTGGTTTCCTGAGCATACATGAAAAAATGTGTAAACATTGAATTAGCTACCGAAGCTAAATTAGAGATATATAAAATAAATAGACAAAACATAATATATATATATATATAATATAGGATATATATAATATATTGGAGGCTGTGGGTTCGAGTCCCAACCCCGCAAGTTCATTATGCGATTACTAATGCTATGTCCGCTCTGTCATAAATTTCTCTCGCATTTGTATTTCTTTTCTTCGTGACAGTAATTCACCAGAGGTTTAAGCAACTCCAACTTAGAAAAATGGTGACCTAGTTACACTTAGTAAATTTCAGCTCCAAGTATAACGTAAATAGTATAATAGATATAGAAACATTGGTAATAATTCCGGACGTTTTTTTTAAATGCGATGTAAGTACATGTACTCTGCAAATGTAAAGAAGCAAAAAAGCACTCCGCAAGAGAGCGAAACTCGTAAAATTCACTCTTAAAAAGTGACAAATTACCACAAGAGAACGACAAATCACTCCAAAATGCCCTCCCAAAACGACTCGGAACCTCCAGCAAACTCCACTAAAGTGAACCAAGCGAACTCCGCTCGCTGGTGAGCGAAATAATAACTACCTCACATCATGAGAGTAATCAGAATAGGAAGCATAATGGAGGCCGAAACGACCAGTGTGGCGAAATGAAACGATTCATAAATATTACTCGTATAAAACAAATATACAAATATATCGTTACGGATAACGTATGGACCAACACATTAATTTCTGAAACCAATATCTATTTAAGATATACAATTTTTAAAAATAACAAAATGTGAATTCTATTACTTTTCTTAAATGAATTTTCAACATTGTGGTCATGGTCACTTGGTATTACAAGACTCTAAATGACATTTCGATTTTTTTTAGATAAAATCATATTACGAATAAATAACCGCTTTAACAAGGATATACTATTTATTACAGATTCTATTTCCAATTACATCTAAAATTTCAAATTTTTAGTAAAATTTTCATTGTTGTGTCGTCTACTACAAACAGAACGGCACATAGGGATTATTTCAGTAGTATGTGTGTGTATATATATGTGTGTGGCAGTGTCTGTGTGTGGCAAAGTGTTTTGCACTTATTGGATTCATACCTTTTACCCATTGCTCAATTCACCTCGTTCTCCGCTAGAAGAACCAGGGCCCAAAACTCATATGGGGTGTACACAGTTCACTGAGAACATTAATTAGTCAAAAAAGTGTCTTATTTGACTAATTAAAAATTAGTCATACAAATCAGTTGTTTTATCATTCATAATAATGTACTTCAATGCTGGAAACATGTTTGCTATGCTGGAAGATAACGTTCCCATATTTTAAACTAGTTTTCATGATTACAAAATATTTTCATTACCTCTAAATTTACACTTTAAAATGACAAATTAATGACTGACGAATTTTAATTTGTCAAATGACAAATTAATTGAATAATTAAAGACGACTTTAGACTCACCAAATGACTAGAATTAGTTAGTCAAGCACAAACATGACGAGTTTAAGTACACATTTGTCATTTGCTAATTAGTCTTTGACGAATTTTGTAATTAAAAAGTCCTAATTACCAAGTTGTAGAAATACTTGCAATTATTAAATTTGATCCGAAAGTCTTTTAAAACATTCCTTTTTTAAAAACAAACTCAATTTCTTATTAACTACATCATTCGTTATTATAAAAAAAATAATGTGCATGACTAATTTTTTTCAAATACGACCCTTTTTGACTAATTAATATTCTTAGCCGACAAAAGCGTTCCGGAAAAAACGCCTGTACGTTTTCTTGATTTTTATTGAACTGCCAATATCTCAAAAATGAAACCACAATTCAGTCTTATACTACTCAGTATATGGCATATAATTTATTCGTGGATTATTTGTGGATTTTGAGGGAATATGTAAAATTTGTCAGATTGCATGCATGATTAAGCTGACATAGATATACAACGCACGCAACCTGCCAACGAACTTGGCGACAACCTTTTACACTAATTGGACCATATTCATTTTATCCATTCATCCAGGTGTTATATTTTCACGCTAATAATACTTGAAGTATTCCATCCAATGGAATGTGCGCCGTGCTATCCAAGCGAGCTAGAAAACAATACCGATGCTAACAGATCATCTATATATGACGCCTTGAACCTTTACATTCTGGTCTTCCGAGAAAGTCATAGTGAGGCGTACCATGCATACGTAAGTTTAATCATAAGTGATCACTTTTTATCTTTTGGATAATATAATGATGACAAAGTTCTCGAAATGACAATCATGACATGTTTTTTTTTGTCTATTTGGTCAAAATAATTATAGGGCAGAGCAATGTAAAGGGTTTATTGTATGGATAGCATGAAGATAGTATTATATTATTATTATATTAATAATTATCGGTAATTTCTTGTCACTGATATTTAGATAAAAGAAGATATAGGAAAATAAAACCAAAGCAAAATCTGACCTGCTTTATCAGTGCGCGTGCGTGTTTATGCGTGTTTCGCTCTAAGCATTTTAGTGCGTTTAGGTATAGCTTTATGGTTTATATCTTGGTGGGTTTTTTCTGTTGTTTGCTTTTCTTTCTAGATATTACACTGTTTAGCAAAGGTTATTTACCACTTTAGAAATTATTCGGTGAAAGAATCCTTTAAAAAATGGTATCGATTCGTTCCAGATCGAAGAACATCCCGAATCAAACGCAGGATGATGGAATGAGTGGTATACCAGACATTCATGGTTTCCCTGGAATAGTAGAGAGATTACACAACTGACGGTAAGTGCCAATATAATTGACTTAAAAGAGAGAAAAATATTAAATCCACCACATGTAGGCAGATAAACATTTAGCTTTTTGAAAGTATGACTGACACAAATAGGGGAGGGTGTAGTTCGATTTTGTATGAATAGGTCAGGTGTAGTTCCATTTGATAAAATCCGGGATGTGCTGTGGTGGTGCAGTCACTGCAGTGGACTTGCCATACTCCAAAGGCTAATAGTATGACGACAATTCAAACGGACAGAGCACGTGCTTTTGAAAACGAGGTAGATTTAGTAATGCGTCGTCGTCCTATTAAAAATTTCTGTTTTAAGAAATTAAGATAATTAAGATAGTTATAGGTCACTTGGTGATGAATTTTCACAATATTCAGAAACAGTTGGATATCATACTAGTGTACAAAAATACGTAAAATTAGGATGTTTTAGAGAGATAAGCGAGAATGGTTCAGGGTATTAAAGGGGCATTTCATGATCATTTATTATGATCTACCAAAATGGGGCATATGGGGCCCAGAAATATTTCACAGGATAATTAGAAAATAGTAGCTTCTTCATACCAAAATTTGGACACTTCCGGTAAAATTTGGGGGTCTGGGGACGAGGCTATGTGCGATCGGGCCATGGACATTTAATTTGTATTCCGTCAATAAATAAACAAACAGAAATTACAACACAGGGTTCTAAAGGGCATCGTGAGATAAAAATTTTGCTCATAACATTTTGGAAACGACCTTTCTTGAGGATACTCTAGTGAACCATAAACAAAGGGGCTGGGAATTACGAAATGCACCTTAAAATCCTGCAAAAAATACAAAATTAGGGGTTAGCGCGTATCACGGTCAATTGCAAGTGATTGAATTTGGGATGTGATATTTCGACTACTTATACTGTTCAGGGTAGCAAAATCAAATGAATATACTTGGCATTGGGCAATGATAGTACAATAGTTTGGACACAATAACCTTGTGGTTTCTCTTAATGTTTTACCCTTGAATTTTCCTTGAAGTTAGAAAACATCTCCAAATTAGTTTCAACGAGATTACTATAAGTCGTCTACATCTATTGCCAATGGGTGGAAAGGAGGCTTTAAGATGCCTACCGGAATCCGGAACCTTTGGAATTAATGTTGCGTTATGATATTACACTGGAATGATTTCTTAGGCGTGGCTGCAAACTCACCCGTAGTTGACCGTCGATTCATGCGGTGGTTGGACAGTGTATATTGTGTAGGGGCTTAAAAAGTCACCGTAGTTGACCTTTAGGTTTGGCTTCTCAAAATCACGCTAGTTGACCTTCGGTTCATGGCGGTCTGGAAACAGTGTTACATTGTGTAGAGTGGGCTTCAAAACTCACCCGTAGTTGACTGTGGTTCATGGTGGTTGAACAGTGTTACATGTTTAGGAGTGGCTTCAAAAACTCATTCCGCTAGTGGAATGTCGGTACATGGCGGTTGAACAATGTTACATGTTTAGGAGTGGCTTCAGAACTCACCCGTAGTGACGTCGTTCATGGGGGTGAAAAGTGTGATATTGTTTAGGATTGGCCTTCAAACTCACCCGCTAGTTGACCGTCGGTTCATGGGGGTTGAACAGTGTTATATTTTAGGGTGGCTTCAACTCACCCGCTAGTTGCCCCTCGGTTCATGACGGTTGAATAGTGTTACATTGTTTATGGGTGGCTTCAAAAACTAACCTATAGTTACCGTCGGCTATAACGGGAAATATTTGGCGAGCAGCTACATTTCTTATTATCTCGAAAGCAAGGCCGTTAATCTGTGTTATTTTGCCAAACACAGGTCTGTTGATTTTGAACTCTTATTGATTTTTCCTTTTGCAGGGAAAGCAGTTTACTAGAACTTCATTATCCACAGCTACTGGAATTTTATTCTGCCATGGAAAAGGTCGTGGAAGATGAGAATTGAGTACCGGTATTACGGCGATATCTGGCTCATCTGAATGGTGCTAAATGCTATAAACACGTACTTGGACATATGACATTGGTAATACAAATATTTATGTAATCAGCGATTCGCTTTACATTATGCTTAAGATAATTCTGTGGCATTATCAATTTTAACAAAATAAATAAACATATAACATTATAGAAATTGTACCAAACCCACACTTCAGAATGGTTGCAATATGGGGCGCATTTCTTCGGAAGTCACACACGGGACCGAACTTTATTTTCTCCCATGACAACAAATAATCTAGAAAAGGGAACATGATTTTGGTTAGATTTTGATCCAAACCTCCCCACGAATAGTGTTTCCACTTTCGCTAGATTATGTGTTTTGTCATGGGAGACAATACATTCAGTCCCGTGTGTGACATCCCGAAAAATGGCCCCATTAGGATTGACTATGAGATGTTTCTTGCGCGTCTAATATTGTCTCATGTCACACAATTCCCTTAACATTTTGGCATCCTGTCTAATGCATCAAAACATTGTATATCAAAAATCGATGAGCAACTTATAATTCTTGTTGTCACACTACATCATACGAAATCAATTATGCCTCCTAAACGACAAAACCGTGTATTACTCCCTAATTGGTTTTGCAAACAATCGGTACCTGGCGAACATTTAGCGCAACGTCAACGGAAGGTGTGGAAATACGAAAATGTCACCTGTTTTTCTGACAAACAGTCTTTTACATGGCTATGATACTACCGCTGTTTGCTTGAACGTACTTGTAATTTGCTTAATGCTATGAATGGTGTTATATTTTTCATCCTGACAAATTTGCCAATAACAGAACAGCTGTCGTGACTGTTATTTACGTCATTAACAAAGCGGTTAAGCAATTTCACGGCTACTTGCTTTTTTGTTTTGTGTCACTTTTTGATGCAGTGCTATAATTTAAAGGACATTCCTTGAAAGTACCCTTATTGATGAATTATAGAAAAATAAGGCAGTATGCAAACATATTGCAAACCTAACAAATCATTACATTTTTATGTTTTTATGTTCTTTTTAGATGGGAGTTACGACCTGGGAAACTTAGTCAACAGTAACTGTCTTGCCACCTTGACTTTTCATCATTACCTTAACGACCACCGAATACCCAGGCGAAACCTGTACGTCCTCCAGACAAATCGAGACTACGCCTTATCGCACCTACGACATAGCTTTCTTGACTGATATCTGATGATCTTAGATGACTATGGTTAAAGTAACAACAAGATGAACTCTACCTGGATTAATATTGGCCTCACCTCTTGGGCGTATTCATGATCGCACACCCAGGGATGCGTGAACCTGAGTACGATCCCAGGCCATGCGGCAGGGGTTCAGGGGGCCGCTAGAGACCCCCCCTCCCCCTTTGGTCAAGGGTCTCGGTTGGGAGTGTAGGGGCGAAAGCACCCTGGAAAATACGCCAAATTTGACATTATTGTGCCCCATTCCAGTGCAAATTTGAAGCCTCATTTTTAGACCCCGGTCCCGTGCCTCCCTCCGCTGTCCCATACCCTAATCCACGTTATATAGGCCATTAGTTATAAGTCGTTTGTAATGACGGGAGTAAACTTAGGAGAAATCCAGGGATCATGGAGTCAAAATAGACTGAATGCTGCCTTAACCCCACATTAGTGCAACAGATAATCAACAGAATTTGGTATTGAGATTACCTGAAAAACAACATATCAAAAGTCTACTAAAATCAACGGAGTGGAACATATATTTTTAAGGGGGTAAGGTTTGTACAGGGTCAAGATATGACAAGTATCCAAACGCGTCCACAGTAGCCAACGTGTTCTTACTTTCCAGGATTAAAAAGGTATAGTTTGCCATATCTGCAGTTGTGTGCATAGTTATGATCAAAATAGGTTCAAGGTCACCATGGGGATATATTTTCGATATTCCGTTCGTTTCTAAAATTGTCAAATTTTCGTCTAATGGAACAGAACCCGAAAATATACGTTTCACCATCTTATAATCTCGTGCATATTTGGCACGCAAATGGGACTGGGGGTACGGGTCTATGGGGTTCACTAGTCATAGCTCTGTAATTCTTCTATAGAAAGTTCAAACAAATAAGCTAGTTCACATTTATTTATCTAGTGGGACAAATGTTAACAGTTTGCAACCAGTCCGATAAAAATCGACCATTCATGAATTTTACCCACGATGACCTTGAACTGTTATGAGCCTATTGTAAAACGATAACGCTAAGAGGGCAAACTATACCGTTTTTAAACTTAGGAGTAGCCATATGGGTACATCATTTAATCATTCGACATTCTAATTTTTTACTCCTGTACAATCGTTGCCCCCTTATTTCTACATGTTCCACTAGGTTGATTTTGTAGACTTAATCTATTATTTTTGGACTATTTCAGAGTATATTAACACCAAATTGTTTCTGTTTGCAATTTGTGTGGGTCGCAAATCATACAAGTATTGACTTATAAGCAACAATTCATGAGAGATCCACGTTTCTCATGTGTCACCTTATTGCAAAGTTACTGACCCCTGTACATTTGGCAGCCTATTTTAAAATATTCTTCCGCGTGGGTGTTAGCTCCGGAAGTCTGAAACAGAGTTTCGAAAACCCCATAATCGATTTCACTGTGGACCTGGACGACCTCTATGAAAAAATTTATGTTTTTGTGTAATTAGGTGTTAAGATGCACTCCGTGATATTCTTTCTTGTCGGGTTCAACAGCCTTATCCCTGCACAGGGGGTGTTTTTTCAACATTTCTACTGATTGGATGTCTGTTTCGGTTGTGTCAAATAGTGCCTATCGCAGAGATTCGTGAACGGACCCGCGACCAGTGGCACGCTAGAGCAACACATAACATTCGAGTTTGTAAAAAAAAGGGCGTTTTAATTTTGTGCAAATTTTTTCCAACTCGAATTTGAACTTTTTATGTCTGCTCTATGGTGGCCATAGAACAACCGCTGTGTGCGGTGGGAGAGAGAGAGTGAAAAGAAGTTTGTGCACAGAGGTGGTGATGCATCTTTTTAAACCGTGCGTTTAAAGAGTATTCTTGCTTTATCCATGTGCTTTTATAGACCCTGTCACCCCCATGTTACAAATACCAATTAGCATTGGCGGATTTATATAAGAAGTCAGCATCTGCTGACAGGGCCCCTCTAAAATATTGCTCTCAGGGGCCCTCTCAGACAACATCCCCTAGGGCCCTTTTTCTTTAAAATCCGCCACTGGCCCATTAGCACCTGTTCTCTCACAGGTTGAGGTAAACCCAGTGTCAATCACGCTGGAGAGTCGACGAGACGTCGAGAGTTTTAGAATTTACACACTATTTAAAACCGTCGACCTGTTTTTCGACGTGCCAACGTCCTTTCGACGTCGCTTCTAAACGACTAGGCCCGCTGTGAACACACGTGAAACACTACTGTCGCTGTTCAGTTGACTTGCCAAGATTTAGCGCGAGTTTTTAACACACGATCACTTGGTGGCAGGCATTAGTTGCCTTTGGTTTCCGCCAACTCCGTGACGGAAAAGAGGTGACTAGTCTTGATGATTATTGTAGTGTCTCATTACGCCACAGCGGTCAGGAAATATTTTCCTTAATGATTATTTAATGTTCCTTTTTCCTAATTACTTTTTTCAACTTGATTATTTTACAATATTTTAAAATGTCCAGCTATCTCTGCTTGGGGGAAAATGATCACAAAGACGAGAGCCTACAATAATTCCGAGCCCTTATTAAGCATAAACCGACCTTTATGTGTATCTGGCGATCGTTTTGTTCATTTACAATCTTAAGATATTGCTTAGCTTTGACACGATTAACAGATATGTTGACGAATTGTTGGCTATCCTAAATGTAGCATGTGCCAGCCATTGCTTTTCATATCATCTAAGGATTTGCTAATGTTCCACGGAATAAAGCGCATGTATTCCACTATGAACTCACTTTAAAGGCTGACTCAGAGATTTCCCGTGGGCGTTCTCAATTTTCAAACAAATCGTGTTTTTACATATACATAATTCTTTCCATATACTAATCACTATATAAAAATTAGTAAGCTCAAATCGAAGTCCTTCATAGAAAATCACAACTTTGTTATAAATTACGGAATATTTACCTAATAGTCCTGCATCAAAATGGAAAAAATCCCGATTCCTCTCAAACTCCCAAAATTGATGCATTTTTAGTTACTGTCTGTTAGTTCAGTTGACTATTTTTATTACACCACACAAATATATTTTGAAATCTAAATTGAGTCAGCCTTTAAAGGTGTGTGTTTTTGTGTTTTTTGATTTTTTAAATTGTTTTCTTTCATCTGCACTGATCGGTAAAGAACACCTACAAATGGAGAAACAAAGCAAAAAATAAGTTTTGAACTTCCCTGTTTTTCCACGGACCTTAAACACTGAGTTACTTGCCTCCTTCATGGGAGGTAGGATTTAATACATTGCTACATTGCTAAGTTAAGCATTCTAAATAATGGATGGAAAAAAAACCTTTCGAAAAAGGTAGCGCAATTTTCTAAACACAATGCTATACCTAAATGGTGTGGATACCCAAATAGTCTTAATAAGTATACTTCTTTTGAAAGATTTGTAGAAGTTAATTTTTAGTATTTCCTCGCTCTGTATAGACTGATTCGGTTTGTTCCCATCTGTTGTGATATGTTAATTCCTTGGAATTAGCACACATCTCCGATTTAATTTTGATTCTACGGCTATTTTAACTGTAATAGCTAGATTCTAGATTTAGAAGGTATGGCCAGTCGAGAATGGGCTTGTTTTGAAGTTGAAAGAAAGGCTCGCAATCTCTCGTTACCATGAATGTAAATCCATGTCCATTGATTTCTCTCGAGTCAGACCAAATTAGGGTGTTACCATGGTTAGAAGTAATCCTGGAGAGTGCAAACTATTCTGAATATGAATTGGATTGGTAAAAGCATCAATTTGAGACCATTTTCAATGAAATCGGTGCATTTTTTACCCCTGTAGATCAAAATATTGACCTTTGACCTTTTGGCTATTACCTCCTGAACGATACATCCCAGATAGGGCAAACTATACCTTTTCTGAATCCTTATGATGAGAGAAACACATCGGTGAGGGATTTTGCAACAATATCATCAATTTGTACAAACTTCAATGGTGCCCCATGTGGCGATAATACGACGCCTGGTAAATTCACACAGTTGGAAGTGGATATCTCTAGTGGAGATCTTATCTAATAAAAAAAAAAAACTGGAAAAAAAAATAGATTTGGGCCAGAAAAAAACATGGAGTATGAAACAACCGCCTCCTGGCTATATTTTTATGCATAGAAAACATCTTTACTACTGTGTCTGTGTGTTAAAACATCTGTAAATCCCCATGGCCTGACACATGGATTAATAGTATAATTGAATGTATATTTATTTAAAAATAAAAAGAAAATCGTGCAACTGTTTTGTTTTCAAATGTTAATCACTTATTTCCGTCTTCTGTTCATGCAAACAGTAATATATCATATCCAAAATGACATCCTTTATTTAAATATTCAAACGATAATACCTCTATCCGCTCTCCGATTCGAGAGCCCCCATGCCTATTTACCCAATAAAGTTTGGAATGTTGATATGGAGAAAGAGCTCAAAGGCTTATTTTTTTTTGTTCTTTTTAGGGGCTCAGTCAGTCTCAATACCTTGCGTGGAAATCGGTCCAACATGGCCTCCTACAAAAGATCATTTCTCCCATTATCTGTAGGCTTGATTGAACGCCCTTCGTCGGCTCAGTGTAGCATCAAACCAGACTTTCAGAGCTTTTCAAAGGGAGGTTAACGCTATAATTGACGCCATTACGTCAGCGTTACTAATTCGATAACTGCTGTTCATGCCTTATTTAGCCTTGGACAGAGAAATTAAATACCCCGTAAAATGTTAATGCCTGAAGAAAATTTTCTTTCTATAAATTAAATAAAGCCTCGTCGTCCCCCAAAAAATGCTGATCACAAACGGTCTTTGAGCCATTATGACTGACCATTGTTTTTTCTGTTAATATCAAATCTGCTATGGATTGAAATGTTACTAAAATGGCATGGATAGGAGCCAGTTCGTTTAGAATTTTATTCAAAAACACTACAACTTTTTAAACCATGTGACTTTGAAGCAAAAAGGTAAAAAAGGTGTGTTTTAGATATCATGTTTTTGGTGATTAACAAAGGTTTTACTTGGCCTAAACACTAACCATCCATGAAAACGGGGACATTTTAAAAGGAGGTCGCGTAAGATTTATAGTTTTATCGCAGTCGCACTGTTAGCACTGATTTTCTATACAATGGATTGGCCACAAATGCAGTAATTGTATCTTAGATGAATGGAGCACGGCGGACAATCTTGGATTGTACCGAACACAATACAATTTCTAGACACCATTTTAACAGGACCGTGTATCCCGGTTGCACGTTTTAGAGACAATGCCATCCCATATGCAACAAATACCAGATCGTCACATGAATTGCGGCTCGACTCGTAGTCTGTTTTGTCGCTTATCCACATGTCAATGGGAACAAAGTTTGTAATACCGGACTTAACCGCCTGCTTGTGCTCTTTTTTGGATGACCATTATGACAGTCAGTGCTCAATTACGAAGCCCAGGTTTCCATATCATTGATAGAGTTCATGGTCAAACCACTAATTGCGCGGTCCCCTCTACGTAACTTTTCAATCCAAAACTTTGCAATGACTGAATGATGTCCTAATTTTATTTTT
Organism: Ophioderma brevispina; assembly: GCA_023653785.1. Taxonomy (NCBI): domain Eukaryota; kingdom Metazoa; phylum Echinodermata; class Ophiuroidea; order Amphilepidida; family Ophiodermatidae; genus Ophioderma; species Ophioderma brevispina. Next base: position 30,491 of record JAMKCH010003206.1, read on the forward strand.
AAAAAACTATATTTTGTTAAGAATTCCCAGGAGCTCATTTTTATAAAAATTAAGCACAATTGTATGCCATTTTTGATAAATTTACTATATTTTAAAGGAAAACGAGTTAAAATTAAGCGTGGCTTTTTATTTCAATGTTAATAGTTTAACGCGATAGTCTTCATACAGCCATAACTGTTGACTAACTACCGATCATCTTTCAATTGTGTGAAGACTAAAAATAGCTTGTGGCAAACGATAGCGTAATAATAACACTTGGCGCCCTTCTACTGCGTCGAACGAAGTGAAGCATGAATGGTGTTTCTTCGCAAGGAATACTCCAATGACCATGAAAACCATCTGGTACTCATATTTAGTGATTTTGCCGATAAGATTATACATACCATAAATCCCTTTAAGTATCTTGTAACTCTTACTGTATGGTCCAAGCCGAGGGGGGTCGCTTGAATTGACCGCGATATTTTATCATGGCCAGGTTGACTGTACATGTAATAGTCCCAAGATAAATAGAAACCCTCACGGAATAAAAAAAAAAGCCATAGCTGAATTTTCAGTAGCTATTTCCTTGGTTGAGCGAAGCAACGTATTACAAGTCCCCGAAGTTTTCCTCTTGTGCTAATCGAATAAGCAGGTACAGTTGTAGGGGAGCCAAATTTTAAAATGTTCCCGTTTTGTATCAAATGTACCATCAGTTTGTGTCTGCCATAAGAATTTTTCTAAATGTATAGTTTTGCCTATCGACGATTTATGTTTAATTAACTATATGGAAATAACGGTTCAAGGTCATAATTGGGGGAAAGGTTCAGAATCCTCCGCTTCTTTTCAAACCAGTATGTCCACGTGTTCGTCTCATTGTGTATCCAGAGTGGTAAAACAAAAGTGTAATTTTTTCTTTGCTGGTAATTTCTCAAAAGTGGATGGACATATCAAATTCGCTTTTGAAGAATTTTATTACTATATATCTTGTTAGAACCTGGTGAAACGTGCATTTGAAACAAAGCTCAATACCAAAATGGCGGCCGTGTAGAGAAAACATAGTCAAAAACCCCTTTGCACACACGTCCGTCTTTGGGATGCAATCATGGTTAACAATAATCATACCACATTGCATGACACTGTTGGGCTACTCACTCAACTAAATTACCGACCACCGGTAAAGTTTACGTGAGTGCGTTACCGTTTGAAAATGAATGACAGAATATCTCAACCTGAAACTGAACCAAAGAGAACACATGATCACTTGAAATATTTCAATTGGAGGGAATTGAAAGAGGCTTCCATGTTTTTTCAATGTTTGGGACAAGGTCATAAACATAAATATTATATCAGTTTTATTGTTTAAAATTGTAAAGAGATTTGAAATATTTGTAGATGGCTCTTATTCTTACCTTTGTATTATGAAGGTCTCCCGGAAATCCAAATAGAATTGATGTGGTTTTGTGGTCAATCTCCAAGCTAGGGACGATAAATCATTCGATATTTGGGTGGTGAATGACATAATTTGTGGTATCATTGATTTTTCAGAGAGTAAAATGCAAAATTCCAGGTACTGTGTGAATCTATTCATGCACTGGCTAACATCATATTTTCACTAATGATGTCACTGGTGGTATTCTTTTTTGTGGCCCTGCTTATTGGAATGGAATGCCCCGTAAAGAGTTGGAGTAGTAGATTTATCATCTCATTTCCTGGGACCTTTAATAATCAAGTCCCGTGACGGGGTGCGTTGTTCAATGTTTGAGTGTATCAATCTTTGATATAATTCGTGACCGCCAACAGAGTGCCATAGACTTACGTGTGTGCAAAGTGGGTTTTTACCTTTTTTCTCTAGATGGCAGCCATTTTGTCATTTTAGCTTTGTTTTCAACGCCGTTTTCACCAGGTTCAAACAAGATATTGTAGTTAATAAATACCCTCAAATAATTTTGATACGTCTACGCACATTTGAGAAATTCGCAGATGAAAAAGTGTAAAATTTTTTTGACCACTCTGTCTACCGAAAAAACATATTTAAACAGTTGAAATAATTCCCAAGCATTGTTATAGGGCTAATTATGACATATTACTACAGGGTCTATGGAAGGTCACAAGCCGCTGCCCAATAATCTATAAGGGCAATATTTACAAGATGTAGATGGAGTGAATGAATCGGGGTGGGTCGAGTCATGTGGGCATAACTTTAACAATACTTCTTCTGGCCGAGAGCACGGTCGAGAAGGTACAGCGTCCGTGGCAATAATTTTTTAAATACATTTATACATGTACAATACCCACCAAAAGGGTGTCTTAAAAATCATTTCCATTTTTACTAGGTGAGCTGATCAGATCATGAACAGCACAGTATAGGTAAACTTAGTGGTAGTTCCCTTACACAGCATTAGATTGGATTTTTTCATAACTCCAGTTAGAAAAATACGATTACCAGTTTACACGGAATATAGTGACCCGACCCCACAGATGTTTTGTACTTTGACCTATCCATATCCCTGACGGTTTTGGCATCATTATTATTAGTTATTCAGGCATGATGGTAGTGTTCGGTGTCGGAACTGGCTTCTTTTGTGTGCCGCATATAATCGTAATATATGTGCAGCTGAAGAGCACATCCAGACAAGACAGCTTCCATTTTGTAATGTTGGTTAATTGGCTTTTCATTTTGCAGACAGGTCTTTCTCTGCAGGTTTTGGTTGAGAGATATTCGTTCTCATTTTTATTCAGGATACTTTTTGGTAAGTCGGCAGTTACAAAAGAGGTGGTGGTTGTTAATTTTTCCTTAGGGAAAAAGTCCATTTAGAATAGTCCTGGCCTTATCTTTTCACCCGACATATTTTATTGATAGATAGGTCCAAAACCTCAATTCCGTGATCATTTTCTGGCTAGTAAGGTTTGACTATTAATTTTACTTCTATTAACCATTTAGAAAGAAATTAGCCACATGTCTCTCGCAAAAATTCTGGCATTTATCGCTAGAGGCCAAAATCCAAAATGGCCGTCGGAACCATTTTGAAAAATTAAATAATCGGAGCGCCTATATTATTTATTCATGCACAAAGACAACCTTTGGGATACGTCGAGCACAATGATTTCGTTTTTGACATTAGTTTAACATTACGAGGTTATTTAGACCCAAACATCTAAAGATGAACGCCAACATCACCTTGGAAAATGTAGTTTTGAGCCAGAGCACCTAATATCGTTTACAAAGACACTTTTTTCGGATAAGTCGACCTCAACGATTTCGAATCTGACATTACTTTGACATTACGCCGTCATTTGTGCCAACAAATCCAAGATGGCGACCATCGGCACCAGCTTGAAAAAGTAAGTTTTGAACCAGAGCACCTAAAACCATGTACAAAGACAATAAGTCGAACCCAAGGATTCCGAATCTTACATTAGTTTGACGCATTCTGACTAATTCTAATGTCATATTCGCAAATCAGGGCCTCAATTAGTGATCATTTTAGAATTAGCCAAAAAAGGGGTTAATTCACGATCCTGGGTGCTCCAATTTTAAAAGTTACGTTTTGCACTATCACATGGGATGCCATCTTGGATTTCTGGGCGAACAGCCTAAGCTATCATTTTCAGCAAACAAAAAGTATTTACACTCAATTTTACGGTCAGGCCATAACTTGGACCATATCTCTCCGACTAAATTACTATTTTCTGAATTTAAATGTTATTATTTTGGATACATTGGTCTGTGAAGTTCTGAAAAAATATTTACTGGAAATATCCAATGTCAATGTCAAAGCTTATTATTTGAGGAATTTTAAAACGCTATGATCTCCAAAAACTTCAAATCTCAGGCCATGAATTTATATTTTGTAATCATAAATTATGATCTTATTTAATTGTCTGTAAAAACATAAAACATCTTGGATACCCAAGCAATATTGTCAGGCAACCCTGTAGCTAGGCTTTGTAACAAAATATCTAGAACACTGTGAGGCAAACAACAAGCTATCTCGTTGCTTTACCACCAAGACCGTTTAGAGTCGGACAAGGATGTTTTGTCACCACAACTTTTCTTTTTAACAGTTTATACTCCTCTTGCCATTTAAGAGTTTGACATCAGCATCAAAATTCAATGACAACTCCTGACCCCCCCCCCCCACACACACACACACAAAATGGTCAGGCGACCCTGTAAACTTCGTATAAAGGAACATTGAGGTAAACAACCAGCTCTCTCGCTGCCTCACAACATAGACCGTATAGAGTCGGACATGGATATTCTGTCACCACAACTTTTCTTCTAGAACATTCTTCTAGAATTTTCCATTCAAGAGTTTGACATCGACATCCAAATTCAATGATAACTCGTGAAAAACTTGAGATTTGAAGATGACATTGTTCTAATAGCCAACTCTTGTTTCAAAAGAAACCACATAGAACAGGTAACTAAAATCATTGACCCTAAAAATTGTACTTCATTGCCATTTTATGTAGACCAATGACACCACAACACGATTATCAGTTTGCATCAGAGCATTCTGCCTCACTAGATTCTGAAGCATCAGATTCTGATGAATCTCCTCCTCCCTGTAGATAATCATTGATCTCATCACCTTCCTTACTCTCATCTACCTCACTCTGATCTTTGTCGCTCTCTTGAGCTGGCCCTGATGCAGGTATCGATGAGCTGGGAGAACAGGTTATGTGTATCAGACAGGGCGACAGTGATATGTTCTTGAGTGTCTTCCACTGGAAGGGTTCTTCTAACTCCTATCTCGTTACATTTGGAACTGTTATTGGGCCACAGGGCTCTTCGCCACCGGTTCATACACCAACTTCTTACCCTTGTCGTAGAAACACAAGTCGGCTTCACACCCTGTCATACAGTGAAGCTGTACAATATAGTCATCAGTCACCAGCTCACAGTATAAGACTATGTCCTGCTTGCTCTTGATACAGAGAATTCTGGGCAGCAGCTGTCGCGATATGAAAGCTGCTGTGACATAGGTATCGGTATTCGAGGCATCAATGACAACAGGGCTATTGTAGCCTTGACTCAGAGGGTATTAACGGAAAAGAGGGCAGTGTCAGCATATCTGCAAGGTCGGTCCAGTAGTTGCATATCAGTTTTTGCAGCCGCCTCTTGTTGCTGACGTTACACATCAGTGCGTGTTATGAACGCTTTTGACAGAAGGGAAGGTGTCGCTCAATTTCATGAAGGTGTTGTGGATAATATGCTTTGCCCTGTAACCGCAAGTCACGCTCATCATCTTTAGTTGAGCATGGTGTGTCGTACTTGAGTATGGTGTGTCGTTCACACAGAGGATAATTATATTAAGTATCACCATTAGGCCTACTGCTAAGGACTATCCCTTGTGTGGGATGCCATCTTGCTTCAGTCGATCCTCAGCTGATGGAGTTGCCATCCTCTATATCAATTCATACCCATGTCGATGAGAGTGTTGTAGAGTTCCTGTAGATGTACAGATTGTATGAGAGTATATGGACGAGCTTGCTCTTCTGTGTGTTCCTGTAGGTGTAGTTGGAGTTGAATAATGCCACACACTCCTCAATAACACGAACAATATTACAACTTGAATGACCTTAACCAGGACGATCACTGCCTTGAGAGCACTTTGCTCCGGTTCACACAACTTCATCTACGGTGACAGAAAGAGTAGCTCCGTGGCTCTAAAGTGGAAGATACTGATCAGCAAATCATTCGTCCATCTACTTCCAGATGCGTTACTGCCTCTACGCAAACTACTTGACATATCCTGTGCATCATACCTCGAAGAAACACTAATCCTCTACTCC
>JAMKCH010003207.1:0-30940 GCA_023653785.1 Ophioderma brevispina
TGGTGGTTCTCAGGTTGCGGGTTTGGGTCACAATTGCGACTGGTTCCATTCCTTGGTGGTTCCCAGTGTCATATTGATTCAATTTTTGGAGGTTCTGTGGCTGCTCCATTTTTGGTGGTTCCAATACTACTGGTTTCAATATTTTGGTGGTTCCTGTGTCCACTGGTTCTATTTCTTGGTGGTTCCCAGGCATCTACTGGTTATTTTTTTAGGGTATTGTAGCTGTCGGTTCTATTTTGGTGGATCCCAATATTGTAGTGGTTCCTGGGTTTATCTGGTTCCATTTTATAAGGGTCCTGCTATTTAATGGTTCTACTTCTTGGGTGGCACATGTGTGTAGGATCTATTTTTGGTGGTTCCAAGTGATGACTACTTTAAAATGTTTTGAATGAATTCACTCTACTATGTACCTAAACAATACAAAAACCAATTAAATTTCAAACATGGTAGGATGCTAGACCTACACTATATTTTTTTACATTCTGTGAAATTTTGGTATGATAATAACCTAATTGCTTTTGATCAAAATGAGAATATTTCATTCTACCTCATGAGTTCAATAACCTTGAATAAACTTCAAAATTGGTAGGATGCTAGACCTACACTGATTTTCACTTTTTTTTTAAAATTTACTGATATATTGGTTATTTTTAATACCTATTTTTCATTCAGATTTTAACTGAGTACATTTCTCCTTAAATACTCAGTTGCAGTAATATTGAAAACCTGGACAGATTTAACAATAGCAAGGGTCCTGCTATTTAATGGAACCCAAAGAAATGGCACCTGGCAGAACCCAGGAACCACCAAAAATAAAAAACAGGCGACAGCAATTGCCCCCTCCAAGAAATTGAACATCACTACGAAACGACTGGCTACATGTGTCATGTACATTGATTTATGCATGTATAAATATTGAACGTGCAGTGCACTCGATACAAAAGGGATAGTTGTCAAGTGTGGGAAAAATATTGTATTTGAGTTTAATTAAAAAAAAAAATATTTCATTTTGATCAAAATATGCAAATTAGGTCATTATAATACCAATATCTTAGTGAATATAACCAAACCGGGTAGGCTTAGCATCCACTAAGCCAAAAAAAAAAAAATTGTTGTATTGGAGTAACCCCCGACCTTAAAATTCGGCCCGACCCTAGACTTTTCAAAAAAAAAAATCGAGGAAAACGTAAGGAAAACAAAGAAAAAAAAGGAAAAACGAAAAAAAAAATCTAATTCACGTTTTTTGGCAGAAATCCCGAGTACGGTGCTCCTCTATAAAACAAGATTGAACAGTTCAAAATTGCGATCACAGATGCAAAATGGTAGCCTCCGCGTACAGCGTTTCTGTGAAGGGAAGTGTGGTTTTGACGGGGGTTTTGAGGTCTGTTTGATGGCTGAGACACATTTTGTTTTGGCCCTAAGTTGAAGTCCATTGGTCATGGCATTCATGAGGTACAGTGAATCATCTCTTTTTACTATAATATATGCAAATTATGTCATTACAATGCTAATTAATATTCACTGGTGTGAGCAAACATTTTTAAATCCAGAACAATCAACCGCTATCAACTACCAAATTTAAAGTCCATCAGTAATTTGGTTCATGTTTTCAAGCAAAAATCAATATTAAACTACATAATACAATATAGAAAAACACCATAGAAATTATATTTAACAAATAGTGGCTATATATACCAATCTGTCTAGTACTCAATAGTAATTAGGTTGTTGCAGCAGTGTACTGGCACGTGTGTCACATGTGGTTATGATAGTCACATCAATGCAAGTTTTAAGGTCTTACAAGGCACAAGTCGACAATCGGGGATATTTGCGCGGATATTTGGAGAGCTTTGAAAGCTATTGAAAGCTTTAGATCTTGCCGAACATGGGCCAAAGTTTGGTGGAAAGTTGGATATTTAAACAGGTAAATAAAGCAACCTATGGAAAGTAGGTAAATAAAGCAACTAAAAGGAAAAGTGCACGCCATCACAAGCCGTGCAAACAGAAAATCGGCAGTGAAATTCGTAATTTGACCCCGTAAAACACAGCCTACACAGCTGGCTGGCAAGACCCTTGCGTCCGAGTTCGTCCCTGATGCGGGGACCGAAAGATTTGAAATCTCCCCCCAGAAAAAATTGGGAGAAAAAACCTACCGAAGAGGAAATTAGGTCGAAATTCTATTTATTTACAAATAATGAATTATTACAAAATAATGAAATATTTGACCCGGCAGTCAAATCCGACCCGGCCGGCAACAAGAAACTAAAATCAAGTGTGCAGAGCCTAATGAAATAGTTGCCTCATTATGATTTGCAAAAAATGTTATGGGGAAACTTAACATTGACTTTCATTGGCCTAAATTGCAGAATTCAATCATTTTCTGGCGAAACAACCCTTTTCATTCAGGAATTATTTGTAAGTATCGTGTACGACTGTTACCTCTGATCCGGTAGTTGATTTACCCTGACCTTTTTACTAAGACCCTGATTATACTTGCAGTCGCTGTGAGCGATTTCTAACGGGAGCATGCGCGATGATTGATCTTGGGTCGAAATTTGGTACTGAGCAGGCCAATCGCTCACAGCGACTGGAAGTATATCATGGGCTTTAGAGTTGACACATCGATCCAAAATAAATCGTGAGAGGCTACTCTTTCAAGAGAGCGAAGGCATACTGCATGAAATCAATAGCTTATGATATCCGGCCATACGTGGCGCTGTGTTATTTACCCTACATAATGTTTAGACCCACACCCAGGTTAGCCTCATCTGATTATCTAAATAATACTATGCTTGTTGTTGGTTTATTATAATCAATTAGTAGAGTGGAGTTGAATTTGAATTAAACCATTCAAACATACCCAGATTATCACCACAACATTTATAAGTGTAAAAATGTAGTTATTTGAGGTTTAAAAAACCCCAATACTAGAAAATCAGATGCATTCTTTAATTGAAATCGTTTATACGGACCGCTCTATTTTAGGTTTGCAGAACAGTATATTTAAAAATGTGTAGCAGCAGATTTACTGAATTCACAATACAACGCAGATAAAATTACTCACCCAAGTTGTTGCTAATGTCCTTATAATACAAATCATTGACAGTGATTTGCAAAAAAGTCTTAGAAATAAACAAAATGTATACATCTACAATTTGCTTAGCCTTACATTGCATATTCATAGCTATTCATTCACTATCGTGATGTATTGTGACATATTTGGAATTTGTGTCCTAACCAGGGGGGGGGAAGGGGCAGCTCCCCCCCCCCCCCCGACACAAAAAAAAAATTGGGAAAAAAGGGAAAAGTTTTTTCAACTCGCTGATTTATATAATAAGGACATCTAATCGACTTGGGGTGAGTATTTTCAAAGTTGTATTATGAATTTAGTAAATATCCTGCTACACCTTTTGAAATGCATGTTTGACAAACCTAAAATAGAGCGATCCGCAAGGAAAATGTCATTCCGATTAAAGAATGCCTCTGATTTGCTTGTATATTTAGGGTTGTATTGCGAACTAGGGTATGTATCATACAAACACTTCTAAAGTCTAACCAAATCATGCCCGAGTCAGTGTTCGATTTAGAGGGGTTTTAACATGCACAAATGCTTGTAACTTGCCCTGTGCATGGAAATTTTGTTGTGTGCATGTAATTTTTTGTGTGGCAATTCAGCCTATTTTTCAAGAAAAGTTCTTAATATGTGCATGTAACTTTATTTCCCTAAATCGGACACTGGCCCTCGTCCCCAGACCCAGGAACTGCCTTTTAAGGCACTATAGAGCAATGCTTCCCAGTGTTAACCCTGAGTTTCCGAGTATCTGTTTTGGCTTGTAACTTTGAGTCTTTGCAAATATTTGACTATGGTATACATGTAAAAGAAAAGTATACAATAGAAAGTAAATTGGATGATCACCCAATTTTGACTTCAGATTAGTGTAAAACTTGCCTTGTTGTGAGAAAAATACTAAAAAAAAAGATTTTGCCCAAAATTTAAAGACAGCTTAACAAAAACAATTTGAACTTTCATGATTTCTTATGTTACTGTAAAAAACAAGCTAATTTTGCGGCAATTTAATTTCATGAATTTTGCGAGGCTCAAATTCACAAAATTTAATTGTTGAAAATTAATCTACATATGAAACTGCTAGTAGCAGAATTTGACAGCCTGTATACCATTGACAACTGTGCATTGATACCTATTGTACATTTTTCCCATTGTCGATGGCCTGCTTTTATTCATGAAAAAAAAGGTGGATCAACTTGTGCTATTCATTTTCAAAGTCATTTAAATGAAATCAATTGAAAACTTTTGTTAGATCCTTTATTTTTCACACCGAGGCTGACAAAGTATGCTCCAATTGGTAGCCAAAGGCTCTGGATCAGTCATTCAGTCAAATCAAAAAAGAGCTCCAAAATCGAGCACAAAACTAAACATTTCATGACTATTCACAAAAACACATCAAATAATGTCAGTAAAAATGCTCACCAAAATGCAACTTAGTCAAAAATTAAGTCTAATTTGTGCTGAATATTAAAAGAAATGTTCAGACTTTGAATGGAATTGAGGCATAGTAAAACCATTTTGATGCATTGAAAATAGGGAAATCATAATTTTTCTTTAAATTCAAGTAAATTAACATTACTCGGTACCGAAACTACATACACAGTATGCAGGTATCTGAAACTGTACAACACCATATGGTAATACATATCGAACAGTCTACAACCTTCGGTGAATTAATAACCAATAGATCTTACAATATTTGAATTATTGGTTAACAACTTGGCAAAAAGTTTATATTGCGAAATGCGTTATGGTTCAACACATCCCAGTTGATGGAAAGTCTTCTCCCAATTTGGAAGACTCGCACATAAATTCAAATACCTGAAGCCACTTTGGCCAGCGTGTCTTCCACAAGGTTAACAGACTATACTCTGAGCCCTAATTTCTTGGACATAACAAACGCGCGCGTTGCCTGTTGCGCGTACTGCGTCTACGTGCAACCGGATGGTGCACTGTTTTGGCGGGAAAGCGGGTGTATGTTCTAAACTGTCCAAGAAATTATGAGCCAGAGTATAAGTATCAACCAATCAGCTGTAGTGGCCTGTTAATGGTTGACGAGTAAGCCAAGAGGTTAACCAAAAGTGCATCCTGTTACTGTGGTTAACACTCTTCAGTATCCTGACTGATTTGGGGATGAGTTCTTTTGGTGCACATTGTTTTTTCAGAGATATTTTAGATTCTTTCAATTCAATCAGCAGAGGTAGTTGATGAGGTAAACCCTCTGAGGTAACCGCAAGGAAAAAAAATCAAGTGTATTTTCCAATAGGTAGTCCAAAAACCTAAATGCAAAATGTGCTTATTTTTTTTTAAAGGATTTTCCCCTGAAATGGCTCAAATCGGTCAATTGGCAGGTAAAACAGTTATCATAATTGACTATCAATGTTATTAGGTTTTAAAACAAAAATATCATTTTGGGATCACTTACATATTTGCTTTTAAAATATCTCTATCTCTGAGGCATTTTTTCTTAAAAAGAAATTATGCAAATTTTCTCAGTAAATTAAAAGATAAAATGCGGCAATAATACACCCTTTTTGATCCTTTTTAAATGCAGGTCGTTCTTCAGCCCCAAACCAGCTGCTAAAGTTAGCAAGGAAAAAGATAAAAAGGCCAACAATGAGTAAGTTTAACATTTTATGTTTGTACTTAGTTAAATGTGAGAAAAGCCATGTTGCATATAGCAGTTGCAACAGATGAGGGGCGGATTTAGAGGGGGGGCATTGCGCCGCCGCGCCCCCTCTATGTTTTGCAGAGCACAGGTCTATAAATCTATAAAAAAAAATTTACGCACAAGGCGCCCTCTAGCTAGATCTCCAAGACTGATGGTATAGGGCGTCGGGCCTGGTAAATGCTACACCCTCCACCTCCGCCCCCGAAGAATTTCGAACCGATTAAAAAAAATATGGGTCTACCCATAAAATTGGCGCCCCCTCTATTGAGAAATCCTGGATCCACCCCTGCACAGATGATACGGCCGTTTTCTTACTCGCGTGGTAGCCTATACGGCAGCTACACCGTGTCTACCGTGGCAGCTATGACAGGGCACACTGGTTAGTTGCGAGGCAGTAGCTGCAAGATCGGGCTTCCAAAGTACGAAGTTATTATGCATACAGTGATATGGCTACTATACAGTACCTACCCCGATAACTACCCTGTAGTTACCCACTAGGTACCGGAGTAGACATGCAGCACATGTACCACGTAGCTACTTTCCGGTTACACAATGCCATTTTGATAGTGGACGAAATGAGGGCGCTATTCACTTGGGCTCTGTTAGCATTTTTTGATAATTTTATAGAAAAATCATTATGAAATTCGAATCGGGCATCATAAAAAACCCCCATAATCCCGCACATCTGAAAATAATGCAAATATATGCCAAAAATATCTAACAAACCAAAATTGGCCATGAGAAAACTGCGCGCGGCTGAGAGTGGGGTGTAACCACATGGCTAGTCCGCGACGGAGATACACCCGCTGCCTGTACCTAATCCGTCTAGCGGCAAAAATACACATTCCTGGCTGGCGAGTGTACTTCTATAAGTGGGTAGGTAATCCATGTCTATACTCGGTGGTCCTGTGTGGTACTACCATGAGAATTGGGGCTGTGTAATAGAATGTCCTCAACTGATTGAGAAACTACTCATCAGTACTCAAGGTGCGTACTGACATGGCCAAGAAATGAACAGTTGTCATTATCTTGATGACCCGAATTGAACCTGGGCCTCCTGCTTACAGGTGCTTTAAAACAACTGTTGATTGCTGTAAGGTAATGAAATTTTACTATTTTTTGTTTTTGGCCATCTGAAGCGAAATTTTATTATTTATTGCCACGAGTCATCTGAATACAAAGTAGTTTAATCAACTATTTTGAACTTTGCCGTAGTTAGGCAGGACACACTTTATAGAATAGACACACTGCTCATATGACTTCCGTTCTTGTTGTTGCAGATTTGCCTTAATTATGTGTGTGAGAGAAGTAGATTGAAACTTAGACCTATCACTCGTATCATCACATCTCGTAGCACATGGGTGAGTGCCGACACGAATGCAGAAAGCTGGGTTGCTTCCGGTCGAGAAAATACATGCCTCTACTGTTTATGAGCTTGTTTTGAACTTGTCTGCTATAGTAATGGTCCCTATAGAAAAACATGACTTGAATTTTGTAATGCACTACAAAAATGGGAACTAAATCAGTCATCTTTATTACTAAAGGACAGCGTATTCAGCTTATTACCTTCAGGTGCGATGTAATACATTGGTACGCACCCAAATATGCAACAAAAAAAACAGGGTTAAAAAAAAGGGGGCATTCTTTCTGGAAATGTGTCTTTAAACGGGAAAGATGAGAGAAGAATGTGTACATAATTATAATATATTTAACAATGTTTTACACAATATTAAGTGTCAGAGATAATTTTTCAACTTCTAGTATGCCATAAATTAAATACACATCTCCTTCAAAAACTATTAGTGTTTTAAATATAAAACATTACACTTAAAATATATATTTTAAACTTCAATAACCCAAATAAAATCCCTGAGGTTTAATAATTGTATATTTTGTGTAAACGGTGTGTTTGACGTCTTTGGGACCCCCGATTATCCGGAAGAAGTATCGATTTTGTCATCCAGATGAAAAGGCCATATTTTTCTCATTGTTGTCCTGACAATTTGAGCCCTGAATCCATTTTTTATTCCCAAGATATAAGGTAACATCAATATTAGCACAGTATAGCGGCTTTGCAATGCATTATTGCTTTTACCATCAAAACCACAAGTTTGGTTTTCCCACGGTACTGATGGGGCGTAATATGTGAAGTGCGCAAGTGCAGGATCTCATATCAAGTAGAGAATATAACCCTAGCGCGGCCGAGATGCAATGCCGTGCAACGAAAACGTGACCGGTCGGAAAAATGTTTCTCGTTGCATCTCGGCGTCAACAACTATTTTTGTCGCGAAAGGAATCTCATTGACACCTCCTTGAATCTGGGCCTCTTACGGAAAATGACGCGATGGTCCTCGTTGCACATGGGCCGTCTTCCGGAAAATGACGCGATGTCCTTCATTGCATCTGGGACGTCATTCCCGGAATGATGCGGAGGCTTTTCTCTGCATTTCGGACGGGTTGCCCGCAGAAGGAGCAATGCTTTTCATCAGGCGGGTGACACGTGTGTACAAATACCCATATAGACAATTTCGATATCGACAGTGATAGCGCCACCATTGTGATAAGCTACTTTTAAATGATGCAAAAACGCATTAATTGACGTAACCAGGAGCATGACGTAGCGTAATAGCGCCGAAGCACGGCTATGACGTAGCGTAATAGCCCACTCACGACTGGCGAACTATAAGGCTACAGATGTCATTGCAGATCAGGTGCAGTACGCAGCCATTATTTTTATTTATTTAATTATTCCCTGTTCTCATTGCATTCGCACGCGCAACGCGATGTTCCTCGTTGCATTGGGACGTCTTCCGGAAAATGGCGCGATGTTCCTCGTTGCATCTGGGCCGTTCTTCCGGGAACATTACGCGAGTTCTCGTTGTATCTGGGATGTCTTTCCGGGAAAATGATGGGATGTTCTTCGTTGCATCTGGGCCGTTAACGACTTTATGCTACTATTCCTGTGCCGGGAAAAACGGACGAGATGCAATGAAACGCAAAATTTGTCTCTCGTTGCATCTTGGACGTTAAAAATAAAAATAGATTGCACCCGTTGCATTGGGGCCGTCGGTCGGCAAAGACCGCTCCGGGCTTAGGGTTAATAGACATAAATCGGAACAAGCACCTTTTCAGTTTGGTCATATTAAGTGAAAAGCAACATTAATCCTGGTGTATTACCTCGTGACCTATCCAAGGCGTTGATACAAAATAATTATGCACAACGGCATTCCTTTACTACATGAGCGCATGTTGTTGATCATTGATGAACCCACAGTTGGTGTCTGTATTGTGCTGTGGACAAGTTATGGACGCACTATGCACAATGCTTATTAGGACTATCTGTTCGTCACACCTGTGGTTGTGTGATGTTTCATTTACAATGTGGTGGAGGGCCAGGATTCAACAAGAAGAGTACTGCTAAAGCCAAAAAAAAATCCTCATCCGACGGACCGTATACCATCGTCCTTGCCATTTTACTTTTTTTTGGAAATAGTTTTTTTTTTTCCTTTTTGAGTGGAAAAAGACAAAAATTAAAAGAAATTGAAATTAAATCAGAAAAATGGGTCAAAAATATGCCAAAATCTGCTGAAAAAAATAATAATACCTTGGTATGTCTCAAAAAGTACTTTAAAAAGTGTTGTCTGCCAGGTCGTCGTCCTTCAAGTGCAATTCGCATTATTTTCTCACAAGCGGTATGTTCCAAGGCCACCAGCCATAGTGTATGATGTGAAATGTGAAATGAAATCAGTTTCCAAAATGTGATAATCTATATTATTAAAGCAGAACCTGCACACCGGTGATCGATTTAACATGCATGTGTATGCCCCGTGTGGTAGGCTGCTGCGGTGTTCTGAAAACACCGACCATCGACACCGAACAAAAAAACACCGATAAAACCGACTACACCAAAATTTTAGCGGTCATTTTACACCGCCACAATTCCATTAGAAATGCACAATACACGGTTGAACTGGTAAACGCACGTATCACCCGTGTAAAGTAAGGAAAAACAATACGGGTAGACCCGCTCCAAAAACAAGCTGTGCAAGTTTAAATTAAGAAATTTGACGACCATATACAGTCAAATTAATAAATTACTTGCAGTTTTCTTTGTTTATGTACATGATAATTCCGATAAAGATGATCCCATGCCGTATTAGAGTACTTTTAATGTGATTCTTTGGCCATTTCGCATGGCTTTCCATCCATGCACGCTGCACCGAAGTACGCGATTCCTTTTCGGTGCATCGGAACTCAATGAGTGCCAGGGGCAGCCAGACACCGCGGCCGGCCTGCAGGAGCTACCGTACGATTAAGTAATGCAATTTAACACAAGTCGGAAATATTTTGATATTTGGATTAACGTTTTAAAATTTTGTTGAAAAGATTCTTCGTTTGTGATTATGGTTTGGTTGGGAATTTCCTTTTCTGTCTTTCTTTATACAGAAAAAGGGAAAAGGATTTCACTATCTATCTTTTATTTTTGCTTCTTCCAGGGAAAAGTAATTCTTTCTCGTAATTTCCAATTAAAAACAACTAAGAACTTTCTTGACCAATGGTTCTTCTTTTTTTTTTTTGAATATAATGAAAGCATAGGCCTAATCGTTTTTCCTTTCTTGAATAATAGATCGAATATGAAGATAAGCAATAAAACCTAACTGAGATGACAATCCGTCGTTTCCTTTCTTGAAAATAGCTCCACACTAACTGGCATGATTTTTGAAGAAACACAATATCAATATCACACACAGAAAAGGCAGGGCTAAATTTCGCGAGAGATCCAAGAATTCGATTCTCGCAAATTGATTTGCGGGAATCAATGTTGAATTCTCGTAACTTGAGAATTTAACACAGTAGCGAATTAGATTATTCCCGCCCGCAACAGTCCCATTTTTGAGATCAAGACTGTTGATTCTCGCACTCCTCTGCGTCGTATGCTACGAAATTCTACCCCTGGAAGTCACAGTACGAAATTAACTGTACCAGTAAAATAAATAAAAACGACAATTGAACCTCGTTTCCGAGATTAGCACAACGTTAATTGTTTCTCTTTGGAATAATATTCGGACATCAAACTTGAACGGTAGTCCTAAATCGAAGGGTCAGTTTCACTTGAAATATTCACAAATAAAATAACCTCAATCACAAGATTTCCCACGACTATGGTAATTAACAACTTCATACGAAACGCGACATGTTTTTGATTTTGTAACATGAATGCGAAATCGCGGTTTGACAATCAAAGGACGTAACTCAAACCTAAAAGAAATATTAAGAATTTCTTTCAGCTACTGTTATAATTAAAAATTGTTCTTGTTTATATAATGTTTCTACATTACCATAATGATCTTTATGAGATGTTTACATTTTTGAGTAATGAATAGATTTTTGCTTAGTAGAAATATTTACACATCATAATTTCTCAAAAGCAGTATTACAAGAGGCAGAATTAAGAAATTCTTTAAAATTTCTTTTAGGGTTGAAGTTACCGTCCTTTTGATTTTCAACCCTCGAAATTATGTTTACAGCCTTATTATTTTTTTATCGAATAATTATTTTATATCGTTAATATCTTTTTCCGTGGGGTGGGTTGACGCCGGTAAAGTGGACATTGGGTGGTAAGGGGGCAAAAGTGATTTTTTTTTTAGGGTGAGTGAGTGAGGATTAAAATTAAACAAATAAAATTTTCCCAAAATTTGGTGATTTGCAGCCTAGAATCGCTTTATTTGTGCCCCAAAATCCACCATTTCATTCGCCGGGGTGGGGGGGTCCAAACTGAGGGAGGAAAAGAAAACATTTGGGGGAAATTTCCCCCTGCAGGGGTAAATTTCGTATGCAGCGTCGAGAATCAGGCTTAATCTCAAAATAATTTTTGGGCGGGAATCCGTCTAATTCGCTACTTTGTTAATTCTTAAGTGTACGAGAATCCACTTGATTCCCTCAAATCAATTTATGAGAATCTTTACGAGATCGATTCTCGGATTCTCGCCAAAATTCTAGCCCTGCCATGCCCCCTCCCCTGTGGCCGTCACTGGGTATTGTATTTGTGTGAAGGCATTTCCGCCCCAATGATGAGATGTACTCAACAGATTTTTTTTTTTTTTTTTTTTTTTTTAAAGTAATTTTGAGAATTGTCTAGGCCGACCTTGCAATTTTCGTACAATTAAAAATAACAAAAATAATTTTGCCGTTGGTTGATAAATTTGGGAAAATGTCCTATTTTGGTAATCCCAGTTTGCGTCTGTAAAAACAGCAACAGACCGTATTGGAAGGGGAGCACACTTTCACAAATGCTGCACATTTTGGTAATAATCAATGTTGAATTTCAATCAAAATAGTCTTTCAAGACTAAAATGTGTGAATTTTTTCGCAAGATTGCCCACTGTCGGGCGACACCGTATGGACATATTGATATGGTTTAGGGGGCTGGCTCTTTCAAACTAGTGTATTTGGTGATAGAGATGTGCAAAAATCAGGGTTCTTGGGTGATAGGCAGACAAATTGCCCAAATAAATAAAAAAAGAGTCTTTGAGTAAAATTGAGCAACGTTTCTAAAAGTAGAGGTTTTTTGTGTGAAAGATTTAAAAAAAAATACAGGTGCCAATACTCTAAGTACCGGGTCTTTAAATAATCCCCAAAGATTGGTACTTAGTGCCCAACCCTTTTTTAGGCCACAAGCTATAGCTGGCAGGACCACTTATCAATCCGTTGGGTGGGTGCGGGTTGTAATGTATGTGGTGTTATGTGTGTTTGTGTTGTATTGTGTGTCAAAAATGTTAAGTTTTTTTTCAATTGACCTCAATTGAAAGTTTAACTTCAATTGGAACCAAACTTCTGTCATAGGTGGCACACTGGATCCCTCATATGTTATGAGGCAAATGTCATGTTGAGAGGTCAAAGGTCATGTGAGGTCAGTTGAAAAATGGGCTAAAAATGTAAAATTTATCTAAATTGAAAACTTGAAGTTCAAATTGGAACCAAAACTTTTTGTCATAGGTGCACGATGCGACCCCTCATATGTTGATGATATCAAAGGTCACGTGCCAGGGTTCAAAGGTCATGGTGCGGCCCCAGCTTATATTCTTTGAATAAGCGAGCGCGAAAGCCGAGAACCGCGACTTCTAGGTAGATAAAATTAAATTTAAAATCTTCAAATCTCTCCGATTTATTTAAATCTAAACATGGGTTGGTCACTAACCACAATCTTTTGGATGTATTTTTAAATCCCTGTTTAACTCACTCGTCACTTTTGAGTGTGACCCCGGCCGCCTTTCACCCCTTGGACAATGTTTTGAGGGAGGAACAAGCCCTTAAAGGTGGCACCCATGCATGTGGTGTGTGGGGGGGAGGGGGGGGGTCACGGTCGGGTAGTGTGGAAGTTCCAGCCGGTGTAGTGGCAAATTCATCCTCGATTGGAGGTACCCTCCAAAAACGGCTGATTTTGCACAATTTTTTTTCAGTTTTTCACCAAAATTTCCCGATTTTACCTCAGTTGTTTTTTTCCAAAGGGGTACTCCTATCCATTTCCCCTATTTGCTTCATCACTGACTTGTCCCTTTCCTCCTACCCCAGCTACGCCCCGAAGGGGTCCTTTCCGGAGTGCACTCTAAATTTCAGGGATTTAAAAATAGATCCTTAAAAGGTCCCGAGAAATGCAAATAGAATTTGATGTGATTTGTGTCAAGTCTACATGGAGGGACTAGAAAGCATTCATATTTGGTTGGTGAGGACATCATTAGGTGAAACTATTGAGTTTTCAGAGAGTTAGAAAACTTCCAGGTGACTGGTGTAATCTATTCATGACAGCTGACTGAAAATCAATAGTTTCATAATGATGTCCTGGGTAGAATCATTCTTTTTGACTTAGCAAAGAAGTCTATATAAGACTGCTGAGTGTAACTCAACCTTGAGACTGGTGAGTGTAACTCAACCTTAGCTTGTAACACACATTTTGTTATACAAAAAAACATAATAGTCAAGACCCTTGGTTCACTGTAGTGTCTGGCCACCCTTTGCCGGCATTGTTTAGTAGGTCTTCTATCAAGAACAGGAACCATTTGTGGCAAAGTCCATGCCCTCAGGTCAGTAATTGTCAAGTGTAAGTGGACGTAACGATGCTTAGGTTACCAGAAACCATGGCATAGATGTCTATGGCCAAGGTCAGACACTACCACTCTGCATTTCTTTCATTAGCAATTAGTATTAGCCTATTTGTTATAACTAGGTAGTGCAATGAAAATTTTTGCAATAACATATATATTTTTGTCACACATAGAGCATGTTTACCTTACATTTAGACACATTTTCCCTGACATTTTTCTTTGTATGACTCTAAAAGTATAAATTTTCCTTTTTTTGAATGCCACTTCATGTTTATGGAACTGTTTCATATGTGAATGTGTGTGTTGACAGAATACACTTGTGTGTCTTTTTTTTTCCTGTACAAAAGGCCCTTTTTTCCCTTTGTGTGGCTTTTTTTTCCCCTTTGTGCTAGCCACATAAGAAATAGCATTTTTTTCAGCATAAAATGATGTTACCACCCGCCCCCCCCCCCTACTTATGAAATTTGGCAAAAAGTCACAAAATTAAGGCCCCAAACTACACCCACACAAGTTCCTACTGTCCATGTAAATGTCCCATGTCCAACGACACACAAAAATGGTCACACAATTAATAAAAGTCACACAAGACACACAAAGACACACAGCCATATAAAGGACACACCAGCACAAAGTCACACAAATAGACCGCGTTTAGTAGCTGTGCATGTGTGTTTTTGTGGTGTGTGTGTGTGTGTGTGTGGGTGTGAGTGAGAGAGAAAGAAATTTAAATGTTAATGGTAAAAAAATTTAGTAAATAATAATTTAAAATGTTTCACAATCACAAAACGTTGGTGTTTTAAGATTGTGGTATTACAGCACAACAAACAGTACAGGTTATTAAGGAACTGGGGGTGACATTCCCAACCTAACAGCAACATAATGGCTCAACTTCCCTGCCGTAACCCGAGTGCTAGTCTATTCAAAGACTTAACGTAGGAGGGCGCCTTACGCCTATCAAACGATCACACACAGACTTAAGGCTGCCTGGTCATGAATTTTTGTATCTAAATGACTGTTATTGGAACTTACACTATTTTGCAGCGGGATAATCCCATAACCTCCGAAGGATTTTAACTCAATATTTTTCCTAAATTATCATGATATTTCTAAGTTAAAAATAGGATAAAAATGTAAAAATTGACCTCATTGAAAAGTGAGATCAATTGGAACCCAACTTCTGGCATATGTGCACCATGGGATCCCTCATATGTTGGATGAGTGTCCAAATTCCACGTGCCAAGGTCAAGGTCATGGAGCGGCCGCACAGCTTAAATTCTTTTAATATATGTGATCGTGAAAGCCGTGAACCGCGAAATCTCGTTTTTAGGCACACGAACTTCTACAAAAATATTGCAAAGCTGGTAGAGTTATAACATTAAAGCGCTTCAAGTTCTCTGGTGTTTATCAACCACATTCGCCCAGATACTTTTTTTTTTCGGGGGGGCTAGGTAAAATGTTGTGTGTTATAAATCAGAGAGAAAAATTGACCCTTCTTTATCTTGCTCGGTATAAATGGCAATGTCTATACAATGCAATTAGCTTCATAACATAGATCAGGGTTTAAACTCTGACCATTCCTGACCCATATATCCAGGTCCATAGGGATGTACTTTGTAAATTACAAATAAAATGCATTTTACATTTCGGTTTTTTTGGAATACCTACTGAAAACAAACTTGTTTGTTGGTTTGGCCTTAACAATACACAAATTCCACTGGCTATAGTCCTATTTCCTAACATCCTTTTCGAAAAAAACTACATACCTGGCAAGCACTGCAAAAAAGGAGTCTATTTTTTTTGTTTAGATCTAGGTGTCTAACTGTAACGGGAAGTTAACAGTTGAGGGACGTTAGGATAGGGAATTATCACTTAGCATGCCATCCCATTTATTGCTTGACCTATAGTGTTTCTCTCAAATCTCATTGCACAACTCACACCATACCACTGGAGTACGTACAGCATCCTTGATGCTCTCGTTTCTGGTCTGTTTATTCAAGGGAATGTCCCTAAAGATTTGGAGTATGTTTAACATCTCATGTTCTTTGGACCTTTTAAATAAAATCTCATTTGACTTTAAATTCAATCATATTAGATTTGAATTCAAAGCTACAACAGGTATGATTTAATGTTCATGAATAAAGATTATTTTAATCTTAACATTGATTGGTGACTCACTACAATCTTAATGATTACTTTTAAATCCCTGAAATTTAGAGTGTGTGAACTCACTGGCTGTCTACCGCATGCAGGAAATGTTCACCCGAATTCAAGACATGTTGGGATAAAACTTGACTTACTCATTTGAGGCATATCCTGAAGCATACCTGAAATTGTGGCAGCTTAGAGGCAAATAAACGGATGCGTCTTGGGAAAATATTGTAATGTCGCTGAATGAAGTTTTGCGTCATGTGTAATAGTGATTAAACCATTTAGTGACCGCTCCTTCAGCTAGCGGTTGCCGCGCAAGCGCGGGAAACCGCTAGTTTTTATATTACTCTCCGAGTCACTTCGACCCCCCTTACATGTAGGCTTTGGGCAATGACCCACACTGTGTTTGGTGGGGGAAAATAGTGCCTATATCAGTATGATAGGGACTGAGAATGAGTCACCTAACATGTCATGTGGGACCCAATATGATAATTAGTCTTGCAATATAAATAAAACTTAAGTGTTCCATGATATTTGTGATATATTACAATCTAAAGAGTACATCCATCAAATGAGGTGGAGTTGAATGGTGCGATCTGAAGCAACGCTTATACTATAGCGCCCGTGTTAACCACATTTGATGATCTGCCAGGCAGTACTCCTCACCACCTTGTGAAATGTTAAACAATGACCAGGTTCCTTTGGGAGGCTTTTAGGCTGTGGGACATGTCCTTCTATGCTTGTTGTTTTGTGGTCCCATCGAGGGTTAGGGGAAACCAAGGGTAATTCAAATAAATTATTACATCCTATAACTGTCTGTTCTCACACATAAAACTGGGCACATGTTCTTGAAAAAGAATAAATGTCACTTCAATTTCAATTTCCCAATATCATGACTAGGTGGATGCACATAGACTTCAGCAAACAATGGAGTTAAGATATTCAATCACCGGCCCGGTAAGCGGGGGTAGAAAACCTTCAGATTCCCTTTCATCTGGGAATGGAGGACCATTTATATTTTCGCTCAGCTGAATCGAATTTCCGCTGTTACCGAAGCCATCTCCAATTTAGGCTGAGTACTTTTTAGGACAAAATACTTAACCTGCATTCACAATAAATAAATATTGAGCATCTATAGTGCGTGTTTCAATTAAACTTTGGCCATTTTTTTTCATCATTTAATTTGAAAAGACTTAAACCTGACACATCATGAAAGAAGCTTTGCTGGGCAAGCTTTGACCTAACAACTTTGTGCAGAACCAAATTAAAATCCTTACTTATATTGCTTAACTCATTTTGCAGCGGGAAAGTGGTCACCAATTTAGCCAAGTGGCACAGGGGGGGGTGCCAACTGGACATGGTACACAGAAAGTAAAGGGAATATATAGCCATGACAGTACTACAAAGACAGCGGTGGTGGACACACACTGACTGAAAAAAAATGGGGAAGGTGTGCGGCTGGGGGGGGGTGTCGTTATTGTGGAAGTGCGGGCGTGTGGTTAGGTTGGGTCGCAGCTGGGCTACCCTAATCGTTGAGGTGGTAACACCTGGCTATAACAATTGCCCCACATACCGGGCCCATTGTAATATCTTTAGCTATTGTTGCTGAAGTCTATACATACCCATTGGTCTCTGATATTGGAACCGAATTGAGGGGACATTTTATTTATTTTTAAGAAAATGTGCCATTTTATGTGCGGGAACAGCAATTATGTATTGATAATTTATTAGGAATTTACACTTGGTTTTCCCCTTAGCCCGTCGACGGGGACAACAGAATTTGTTATACAGTTGGTTATTGTCAACGCCCCTCTAGTCCTATATTGTCATGCTGTTGAAAATGTTATTTAAAACCTGTCAGTGCATTTGTTCATTGAATGTGCAACGTTTTAAAATTATTAATACCTGATGTGATGTCAATATCATAGTTACAAACTCTGTGGTTAACACAAATCCGACCGACCGGGAACCCTCTCACAGAGGCATCTATGGACAATCACACAATTTATTTTTTGGGCCTATTTTGTAACCACAACTTCCCACTGAAAAATATTCAGTCCTGCGCGACACCAACACATCTTGAAAGCACCTTATACCGTACGGGGATGCAACTGGACAGTTTCAATCCACTCGCGCTACTTTCACATATTTTGTTAACTGTTCACGATTTGCCGTTTTTGTTTGTGGGCATAGTCGTAATATGCAAGTGTGTGAATCCTGATGAAATATTGTAGCATCATTTGCTGAAACCCTAATGTTAAATCAAATACGGCATTAAAATGTCACTTGAAATTGGTGTAAAATTTACCGTAGCTACATTTAGTCCAAACCATGTCCAGCCTTAGAAAACTGACTTACCTCAATCGGTATGCCCAGTCCCTTTGAAAAGATACAAGCCAAATCAAATCCAATGTGGTGAATATTATGGGCATAGTCTAGAAATCTTCCTAAATTTCTGTTCAACAAAATACTTAAAAAGACTATTTAAAATTTTAAAGATTTTTTTAATGTCAACAACTCACATTCTGCCTTATTTGCCATGATACAAGTGTTATTTTAAAGGTGCGTATTCCGATCATCTTTGGGACCACCCTCCCCCCCGATTACTCGGAAGTAGTACGATTTTGATATCAGATGAAAGGCCGTATTTTTCTCATTGTCCGTCCTTAATTTGAGCCCTCAAATCCTTTCATTCCCACATATAAAAAAAACTGTTGTTTTAGTGGTAATCATCAAATATTAAGTTACTGTATTGAAGTGCTTTGCAATGTCATAATTTACTTGCATCTACAAATCAAAACCGCAATTTTGTTTCCCACTTTACTTGAGGGGTTATGTGCAAGTGCAGGCTCTCATATCAAGAGATAGCACAATACACATGAATCGGAACAGCACCTTTAATCACTAAATATTAGAAAGTATAACCTTTTTTTTAATAATGGTGGTCCAAGTTATTTTGCCTTGACATGTTTTTTGAAGGCCGGTTCCATGGAGATGATTTTGAATACCATGAATAAGCACAACATCAGTATAGAAACAATGTCTTACATATAAACTTTCATGAATTAATACTGTGGAACATGCAGTGCACCCATCCAGTATGGGGAGTCTTGGATTCTGGTGTTGGCACCAGCCAGTGGTGCCAGACATGGTTCACATGAAACTTGAACTGAACAAACTTCATTGGTGTCGCATCAACATCATTGAAACCAAACTCATCTGCTACAGAGGTTGTGTGAGGATCTTTCCTGACTTCTTTCAGATTTTTGGATCTGTAAAAAAGGATTTCCATTTGATAAAATTAATTCTACTATAAAAAAATAAAACAGAACTGCACAGATTTCACAATTGTCTCCACTACAGTGCATCAGGCCCGTAGTAAACTAGTATTAGATGGATCAAGCGGTTATAACAAAATGCATGGTGCTTACCGAGAACACATCCTTTTGCAAAGACTGCAAATAAATGATATACAGCATGACGTACAGCATCATAGATCCTTAAGGTAAAAGAAGAGTTTTACAGCATCAGGTGTTGCAAAAAAAAAAAAATTGAAAGCCCTGAATTTTTGCCTGATGCAAAAGCTGTCCATCAAAATCCACATCTGAAAGGAAAGCGATAAATATTTCTTTGGTACAATTTGAAAGATCTAATTTCCGTATGGAGCAAATACGAAATTCATGCCTCTGTTTCCCTTAGGAAATATAACAAGAAAAAATCCCCTTTTGTTTCACTTTTAAGACAGTTCTGTAGCCAAATAAAAGTATGATCTTTTGAGGGTCTAATGTATATCACTACCACACAATGACACATATATGGATGTCCTAAAATTCCTCATTGGCGACCTTTAGGAGTTTGCAGCGTGATTCGTTGCTAGGGATGCCAAAAGCTGATTTCTTTGCTTCTTAGTTTACAACGCGCGCTAGCAGCCTGTGTCGTCTTACCACGCACAAAAAGGAAAAGCGAGGTTCTTTACGCAAACTTCACCCCGCTGGCGACAAGTTGCCACAAGTTTTTACGCCAGAAATACGGCAGAGCGCAAAGACAAAAACCTATACGGTTACCAGCACCCCTTTTTCTTTGAGTTTGACCAAGTTCACTCACTCTACCACATTTGACCGTTGGCTTCCAACAGATATAGTCGAACCGAAGCATCATCTATACGTCGTTGGCACCGAAAAAGACAAATATCTGTATCTATTTTCGTCAAAATTTGGGATCCATACCCTCGTGATAGATCAGTTTGGGCATCCACCAACAACATAGGCCTATAACATAAATGTGCTATTTTCCGCAATGATTTACACGAACTCTACTGTTCAGAATAAATGTTGAAATGGTTAACATTTTCCGCAAATCTATTTGGAGGTTATACGATTTTGTTAATTGACCTGAATGATGATCCACCAAATTTATATTTCCTTTTCAGGTTTTAATCGATTTCTTACAAAATCTACTTTTGACAAAATATAAATTGGGCTAATAGTTAAATAGTTTTGGTGAAGAATAACATATAATATTATGCCTACTTCTGTCCAATTTCGCAATTCAGAGTTGAGCGACATCAACCGTTTTGCTGAATCTTACCGGAATCTGACTATGTATCCGTAGAAACCCGCAACCATAACGACTGCGTTGAATAAAAAGCGTCTGTTCTTGCGGCGTACACGTCACGCACCGATAGTTTTGGTGCGGTGACTATTCGGTGCTGATGGCCCTCGCACATGTGAAGAAAAGTGAAAACACTGTTACTGTTGAAAAGTCCCCTTTTTATCGTGTTTTTGCGATATTGCAGAAAGTCGGTAACACCATTTTTTATTTTAGTATTTAACACATGCAATTTTGTTCACACCTAGGTAAAACAAAAATTAATCGACAGATTTTTTTTGCTAGGTGTTTTTCATCACAATTTTTTGAAATTTTCCCATAGGGTTACGTGGTAAATTCCGGCGATCGTAATAATCCTTTTGGGGTGCCTTTTTCTCACAAAAACGATAAGTACGGTGACCCCCCTTTTTTATTTTTATATTGTTATCAGCACCTTTGTTGATGAAAGTAACATATGGCTCTGGTTTTTTTAAACCATTTCTACCAAAAAGGTAATGACCCATTTGAGGAGCCCCACACAAAAATGTGTATCATGAGCTGAATTTTTGTGGTGTATATGAAGTATAGACCTAGCGTAGGCTCCCATAGGTTATAACAGTTTGGGGTGATCCTCCAGGTGTGTGCTGGACATGCTTTAACAGCCATTGTTGATGCGAATTTTCGTCAACCTAGCAATAGTAAAATTTTGAATTATCTGCCATTGCAACAAAGAACAACATGTGATATTTAATTTCTTTATCGCAAATCTGTACCATCTTTGCAGAATATAGTGGACTCCACATGTTTCCTTGTTTAAATGAGGTGCGGCAATCAAAAATGATGTTGCGAACGTTACATTTTCCGTCACCAATTTCACACCAAATTTGCGAGCATTGCCTTAAATTAGGCAAGGTTTGTATTAATTGCTTTAGCATGTTTAGGAAATATGTTTCATCTATACCAAAATATATGAAACAAAATTTCTAAATTCTGATATCTGTATTATTTTTTTAAAAATCTATGAATTTAAAAAAAGAAAATTTTCCGTCAAATTTTTGTAACATCCGCACCATTACATTCTGTGCCTAGGCGGCCGGCTACTTGAACTCATAATTTACTTTGTATATTTAAACTAAAGGCTGGAACACACTTTCCACAGATCCAGGCAACATTTCCCCATCTTTTTATTTTTCCTGTTGATGATGTTACATTTTCCGTCAACATTTGTAACATCCGCAAACACTAGTAACGTCCGCAACACAATAGCAAGGTTTTTCTTATATAGAGCAAAATCAAGAGATATCTCTATTGTGTATGTAACAATGATAAATAATAAGAGCAAACTTTCTTTTAACTTAATTTTAAGCCCTTAATTACTATTTAAATGTTAGTTTGCAAAAATGTGTTGCGGAAGGTTACTTGATGTGAATGTTGACGGAAAAATAAGCTATTTGATGCGGTTTCTTAGGTAAGCTTCATCAGAATTGGAAAATAAAAAGTAGTGTACTCTTATTATTTAATGTAACTTATTTTCATTAATTTACGACGAAAAAAAAACAATCTATAGTTAATTTTAGTGAAAAATATGCATTATTATGATTTTAATTGTAATTTTAAAATTCATTCCATGATATGTCATTACTTTGATTGATAGAGGTATTGACATTTATATAGAAACAGCACTGTTAGGATAGATATATTTCAATAAATTAATTGTTTTCATTTTTACGGCAAAGTAGTACCCTTTTCACAGGTAGAAATCTCTGCTTTGATTAGGATGGTACTTTGAATGTTGACAAGCAGATCATACCTAGTCTCAGCGCTTTGTAGAATTTTAGAATGATAATAATGGTTTTAATTTTTATTTTACAACATTCAGAACAAAAAAGGATTAAGGACAAAAACCCAATACAAAAAAAAACAGTAATATACAAAAGCCAAAATGACATGTAAGAATATGTTGCGGACGTTACACTCGTCAACATTAATGCGTCCAACATGCTAAAGGGGCTATGTCAGTTAAAGATTAGTAAAAGTGGCATTAGAATAACTTATAATTGACCCAAGAACCTCTAACGGTAAATTATTGAGAGTTACTTAACCATGTGCCAGTATAATATATTTAGTACCAATTTAGTGAAAAATAACAGCAATCCTTTATTTTTATAATTTTTAGCACCAAATTAGCTCAAAAGGTACTGAATGATATTATTGTAATTGTGTATTTCCAAAATAAGTTTTAGAAATACCTTACAGATTTGTACTGATTTAACAAGTTTTAATTACATAAACCCTCACATCAACATCATGGACTCTACAATATGGAGACTGGCTATTCCAATATAACATCAAATTGAGTGTCCGTATGGTTAAGTACACCAATTCTGGTATTTTTACCTGTGATTTGAGTCCTGTAAAAGTACCAATATTTCATTTCATGTTCAGATTTGATATGTAAAAAGTTTTGGACACACAAGGGATATCTGCAAATGTTTTAAACTGTCTTGGAACAGCCACAATCAGTAGTGTAAGTCAACAAAATGTTACGTCCGCAACAACTGTATTGTATAACATTGATGTAATTTGGAGCTGAAAGGTAGGTTTTCATGG
This sequence comes from Ophioderma brevispina, assembly GCA_023653785.1. Taxonomy (NCBI): domain Eukaryota; kingdom Metazoa; phylum Echinodermata; class Ophiuroidea; order Amphilepidida; family Ophiodermatidae; genus Ophioderma; species Ophioderma brevispina. The sequence goes on from JAMKCH010003207.1 coordinate 23,186, forward strand.
TGTTATTTACTAGAGTTTGTTGTATGGTAGCTAATTACACAAGTTTAAACTTTTTAAAAAGTAAAATTATTTAATTTTTCTCTTCTAAAATGAGAAATTCATTACGTGCTAAATAATATGGAAATTTAATTTGAACCTTTATCAAATATTTTATACATCTAGGCATTGTAACATACCTTTTTGTATGTAAAATATTAGTTTGCATAAGTCATTGCAAACTAACATTGAAAGTTTTAATTTAACACCATAAATGTCTTGAAAGACAGTGCAAACTTAGGCATTGTTGACATTATGTAACGTCCGCAACACAGGCAATGATCAGTCAGAAATATTTCATTTCAAGGAGTTTTTACAAAATGTTAGGTGCAAGTAATTACTTCAGTTGGTTGTATGCACATATGAAGTAATACAAGGGTTAAGCCTGTTTTAAATTTTTTAGACAAACTTTTAGATGTCAAAACCAGTGAATATGAGGATTTTAGCATTCCTTTGGCTCTAAATTTTTTTCTAGTGACCACCAGGGAACATGAAAATTGGCATAAATCGACCTTATTGCTTGATGTGTCACCCTATATTATTTGGGTCATCAATATGCAAAGCAATAGCAACTTGAAAGTGGTCTTATTATGAAAGGTGTTTAATAGAAAATGGAGGTCATGCTCTACAGTTCATATCTGTAACATATAATCAATGTGAGATTAAGCCTCAAAACTTTTCTTTTCATAAAATATGGTTTGTCTAAGTTAAAAAACAGTATATGAAAAGCCTCTACAATGTACTTCAATTTTCACCCCTTGGTTGACATTTTGGTATATGTTAAAAAAACAAAAAAACTAAAAAATCCCAAAATTTTAAAAAAAATTCATCGAGAAAGTAAATCATGCTGCAACCCCTTAAGTTTTAACCCAAGTACAAAATTTTAACAAAATTTTAAATATAGAAAAGAAGATACGTTTTAAGCCGCTATATATGTTTGAGGGGCCAAGGGTTGGAAAAATATCGGATCAAAACATGTTAAATGATAAATTGGATCGACTTGCACCCCCACTTAATTGGTCTCGCATGAGTCAATATGGGCCTCAACGCGTCTCGCCCAATATTTTTGCAATATAGGCTCGAGCCATTATAATGGATCCACTTTTATATCAGTGGTGTGGGGGTTGCTCTCTGATGTTTTAAAGGGAAGCTTGTTCCAGAACCACGGACCAATAACATTTGATAGTTCTGTCACCAAATGGGGGGATTGGGGGAAGTCCCCATTTTTTTTGACCAGAATTTGCAGGTCTATCCATTTGAAAACCCACCACTGAAACAGATTTATGTGAATCAGTGAATGCAAGAAAGTCTCCGTGCAATAGCTGACATGTGTTGAAATTTCCATCAAATATTAGGGAGTATGCCTTGAAGTCTGTGGTCGGTGGCTCTGGAAATGGCCTTCAGGCACACCACAGTCACCTGGAGATCATTTTCAGAGCCAATGAACCAAGGAAAGCTGAATTAAAGTCTCCTAATACATGCAAGACCAGATGTATCATAATGCAGTGGTGGCGCCATGGGGGGGATTTGCCCCCCCCTAAATTTTTTTCTTGCCCCACCCCAGTTTTCCCCCTTTGGCCGAAAAGAAAAATGAGGGATTTTTGGCAAAATTCATCGATTTGGGGGCAAAAAAATCACCAAATTTTGATGAAAACAGGCAATTTGGGGCCAAAAATGGTTTAAAATTCCAAATATTTGCCCCACCCAGAATTTCACTTTTGCCCCCCCCCCACATTTCTTTTACCCCCCATTTCCCCCCCCCCCCCCAGCAAGAGGTCTGGTGCCACCACTGATCATAATGGCAGTATTGCACTAACGAACTTTCACTCACATGATGAAATAAAAACCTAAATTTTATGCCATTCTTACCTTTAGCTAAATGCACAACAGCTTTCCTGCAAAATTCTTGGGTCGCTCCAATTTCCATCATTTTTTTTAACGAAAATTGATATAAAATTTGTAGATGTCAGAATTACAGAATAGATCAAACAATTCGAAGTCCGGCCATTATTGATAGATTCAGGCACACGAAAAAAAAAACAAAAAAAACAATTTGTCTAAAAGATCTTGCACATTTTGTTTAAAAATGTTTTTGAGGCAATTTTTTGGCGGTTTTTACTTGGAAAAGATTTTTTCCTAAATATCAGTGAAAAAATTGGGAAAAGTGGGCCAAAATGCATTACATAAAAAAAAACCTGCATTTTGCATTAGCATTTTTGTTGTGTCACCTGCCCTAAGGCAGGAAGACACATAGGGAATCACATTGTGCACTGTTGATGTCTGGGTTGATGTATGTGTTGTTGTCGGGTTGTTGTGAAAAAGGGTTAACATTGACCTGTAATATCCTCATAACTTTGAGGATTAAACCAACCTGGGTCATAGGTGCAACGTGGCATCCCCCATTTGTTGGGAGGTCTAAGGTCACATACCAAGTCAAAGGTCATGTGAGGTCAAGTTGTAAGATAGGCTGAAAATGTAAAATTGACTCCATTGAAAAGTTGAAGTTTCATTGGAACCAAACTGGTTTATGGAGGTTTACATGCAAACCCTCATTTGTTGCAGGCCCAAGGTCACATATCAAGGTCAAGGCTAAGTTAGGCATATCATTCACTACCGCGACGGCAGGCGACCACAAGCGGTCCGAGGAGTCAAGGACTGATGTATTTTTTTGTAAATAAAGTGCATTCGCATTTGTATTTGTTCACATTCTCACAAGAAACAAGATGGGAGTGATACCCCGGGGGTGATAATACAGTGTTTGCAGGAAGGCCTGGATCGCCGTGACCCTTTATGGGAAAAAACCACTGGTGCTTAACACAAGCATTTTTCCATTTCAAAGTTGTTAATCTTACATTTCAACATTTTCTGATGATTTGGGTCCACTTTGCTTGAAGTGAAAGACGGCTCTGTCCTTACTGGCTCCAGACCAGAGAGATACAAGGCAACATTGTGTTCTTTCAAATCTATAGCACACTCTGAAGCATGCGGTCACACTGTGGAAGAAATAAGTCTATTGTCGTAATTTGTAAAGATAGTACTAAGTTCAGGACATAAAAGGATGCTTTCATTTTTCAGATAGAATGTAGCATAATTTAAAATTGCCCAATTTTTTCTAATTTTTTCTGAAAATATTGGCCTCACCAATTTTTGGCAAGAAATGTCTGTTTCATGTAAAGTGGAGGAAAATATTTTGTAAATTTTGTTTAAATGTAGCCCTGCAAGGATTTGCAGGAGGCACCTACATTGTACTAATCATCAATTCTGTCTCACCCGTGACAATCACTCCAGTATCCAAGTCAACGCTGCAGTAAGACCAAACAAAGTGCTTTTAAGCGCCGCTTTAAGTACGGAAAGCAGACTGCAAGGATTCACTGATGACCCTGGCTCAGAACGTGAAGAAGATTGCTCAAATACTCCATAACTATGACAAATTTTGCCCAACTAGTGAACAAGACTGCACGGAGAATCATACCAGAGGGTGTAGGACGGAATAATATACCAGGCCTTCCAGGAATGTGGCTAGAGAATATCAAGAGTATCTCACAATTTTGAGTGCCCCTTTCAGCTGAAACAATTGCTAAAGGTGAGGAAGTTTCAGAAAGGATCTCCCAGGAAAAGATCAAAACCTGGCACACTTTAATTGAATCGACCGATATGACCCATAACAGCAAGAAAGAATGGTATACATCAGAAAGCTCCGAGGGGATCCAACAGGAACTCCACAGCAGCCAAATGTCACACCCAACCAAGTGCCCACCAACTGCTTTAAATGGCAAGTGCAGCAAGAAACCCAGAAGATCAAAAACTAGACCACAAGAGGTATAGTGGTGACCCTGGTTTCACTCGCCCCTTCCAACATGGACAAATTGGAATCTGGTATTGCTAAACTTCAACCCGGAAAAAGCTGTAGGCCTGACAACATCTCTCTGAGCAACTAAAAAAGCTTGGCCGCAGCAAAGAATGGCTTCTGAAGCTCTACAATTGCTGCCTTCTTTCCCACAGATTCCCAAAGACCTGGAGGAAAGAAACATGTTATGGCACTCTACGCATGGAAAGATCCATCCAAACCCCAGAGCTACAGACCTATATCACTCCTTAGCCATACCTAAAAGCTCTTTGAACGTCTCCCGCTCAACCGATCGCACCTGTGAATAGACGGACACTTCTACCAGAACAAGCAGGTTTCGGCCAGGGCAAATCACAACAAGCCAAGTCTCAACTAATCAACACATTGGGATGGTTTCGAGAAGGGTATGAGTAACCGGAGCTGGGTTCGTCGACCTATCAGAAGCATACGACAATGTAATCACAGATGCCTACTCATAAGATCCTGGAAATTAACAAGGACACCCGCTTGACTTAGCTTATCCGAGGATTGCGGGCAAACAGGATGTTCTTGGTTCAGTAGAGCGAAGAAGAGCCGATGCGTAGGGCTCAAGAATGGTCTACCACAAGGGGTGTGCTTGCAACCTCTCATGTTCAAACATAATACCACGACCAACATAGGGTTCAGGAACCTTGCGTTTTATTTATGCAGACGATCTTGGAAGTAGTGCACAAGATGCCGACTTCACAGTTGTTGAAGAGAGACTCTTCCAAGCTTTGGTTGAACTCACTCTTATTATGAGGAAAACCACCTACGTGCAAATCATCTAAAGACCACAGGTGTGATGCTTGCCATCTACGCACCGTGAAGCCAACGTCAGCTTAAAGGTAATGGTATGGAATCCCTGGAGCACTGTAATAACCCTGTCTACCTAGGAGTACCTTGGACCGCACTCTCTCTTATAAGACCAACAGCGAGAAGACGAAGAAGTAAAGTATGTTCAGCAATAACATACTTGAACAAACTCACTGGCACAAGATGGGGTGCTCGCCCACCACCCTAAAGATCGACGGCGCTTGCCCTGTGCTACTCATGTGCAGAGTATGCTGCCCTTATCGGAAAGATCAACCATGCCAAGAAGCTTGATTCCAGCGGTAATGCCTCCAGCCAGCTTATCACAGGATGCCTACGTCCAACACCAACGGAAAAACTTATACATCCTAGAATTGCTCCACCAGACATACGTCGTAGTGTAGCGAGCATTGCAAGAGCGTAGCTGCCAAGTATCAATGTGAAGCAACCTATGTTTTGGACGATACATGATCCCAACGTTCTTTAAATCCAGAGAGGGGGGGGGGAGTTTCTTAGCAAAGGAACAACCTATTGAAACGTTCTAAGGAGGGTTAAGAGAGTCGCCTTGTGGATGAAAGAACGACTTGCCTCAACCAATTAACATTTAATTCGGTATTTTTTTTTTTTTTTTTGGAACCTGGTGAGCATATCCCACCTGGAGTTGACTCATCATGGGCTGCATGGACGATTGCCTCCAGAGATAGAGAACCAGAAATGGCCGATTTAAGGTTTCCTGCAGAAGTGGGGCTATCTGGAAGCAGACAGATACTACCTTTGGTGTGGAACAGCACCACAGAACAATGGAAAACCTCTTGGTCTGCCACGGCTGGAGCACAATCACAAAAACAAGGTACCTTGCGGAATTCATAGTGAAGCAGCCCGAAGTGTACCCACTCTGGCTGGATCATATTTGAGAACCACAGTGTATGGACATAAACGAACCCCAGACTGTGTGCATGTGGCCGTTTTTTCAAAGATTTAAAAGTTGCAAATCTGTGTTTCAACGCAGGCACCGGTTTGATGGCTTGCCTGCAGTGCGAAGGCATTGTTATTAACACGTCTTGTTGTTCTTCTCTGCAAGCTTCCCTGCAACTCTGATCACTACGCAGACGCCATGTGGCGTTGTTTACTGACATGATACAATGCGTCAGTACCGGTCGGGGTATGAATACAAGACATACCTAAGTCACTGGAATTGAAGGCCTTGTCCAATGAAACACGGAAACAACGTGATGGTATGATAAGCATGTCTTTCTTGAAGCATTCTGAGCGTAATTTTGACCTAAAGTTGATTATAAAAAGAAAAATTATCACAGGGTTAACGGCTGACTCTTATGTTTTTTTTGCATCATGTACTAATGCTTGCCCACACCAGACTAAGCACTGTATGCCTAGCTAAACTCAATTCAATGGTCCTTCATACCAAATCACAACTTGGTAGTATATTCTGGCCACATTTTTTTTGTTATATACAGTATCCTTTATACATTATCCGGCACATATAAATGTTTATTACATCAACAAAAAATCTGTTCATCTCAAACTTTGGAATGAGCATTTTGGTGACTGTTGTTAGTTGGATTGAATATTTTTATTAGTAGTTTTTGTTGGTTTTATTTTACACAAAAAAATTAATATTTTGAAATCTCTGAGTCAGCCTTTAAAGCGGCACTTGTCCACATTTTCACAAAATATGAAATTTCTTCATATTTGCTCTCAAATGATTCTAGGCCATTGGAAGACAAGTATATTTTTACCATAAAAATAACATACCCCAAAACAGATAGGACATTGATATTAAGATAAAGACATCCGGTAATTGTAGGCCAATTTTAAGTTTTCCATACTTTAATCAACAAATTTTATTACATGAAATTTTTGACTCGTACTCATGATAATTAAAATCCACAAAGGTTATAGACCGGCCCAAACAGTGTGCATAGCGTGGGAACCATGCACCTACGGGTCCCGTTTTCTTGTGTTAAATGTCTGTTCGTCGTCGCTGAATTTAGCTTCGCCGGCGACTTTAAATTAAAAAATCCGTTCTGTTTACCCATAAGGAATCTCATTGGTCTTAATCATTTCGGATGAGGTCTTTTGTATATAAAAGCTTTACACCATGCAAAAATATCGATTTTGAAAATCGTTGAGGGCGCACTATTTTTTCAATGTGCCAATTGTCTCTTTAAAATCTTGGATGAGGACAAGTTCTAAGAAAAAGAGTCCTTGCATACATTGAAAATACCGTAACCACTCGGGTATAAGCCCACCCCACCAATTTTAAAGAAAAATACAGGAGCTGGCATACACTCGTATAGCCAGCTGTAATTTTAGCATTCAGGAAACAATATAGATCCATCAAAGTAGGGCCCAATGCAATTGAGGTCAAGGCTTGTTTTATAATTCCTTTGAAATGGATGGAAAATTTACTTTATTTTTATTTTTGAATATCTGCTATTAAAGTGTACATAACATGATCTGGTGAATAATATACCCTTGAAATTTATATTATTGCAAAGTTTTGTATCTGCTGTTGCCCCAACTTCAGCCCCTCCCGCTTATCAGCCCACAAGTAAAATCTTCCTTTGGGGGGGGGGGCTTTATACCCGAGTCTTACGGTATAAACAAAATGTCAAGCATTTACTTACACCTGATTTCCCAATGCAGAATGGTGCAGAAACAAGTGCATCACCCGCTGCAGATGATATCTTAACAATGAGTCCTTGTTTAGCTGGTACCATCACTGAGCAGCATAGCTGATGTATTAGTGGACCCTAGTTGTGAAAAAGTAAATTTTGAGTTGACAACGTGCTTGTTCTTAAACTTAATTACAAATGTGTAGTTTGGGGAGAGCTGTTGTTTTAAAGTAAAAAATGTTATTTCTTTAAAAAATTATACAAGCATGCCAGGGAATAAAAAAAGACACTCTGCTTCCAGGGCATAATATAGACCACTTGGAAGGTGGTTACATATCTTTTGGTGATAACTTATTTTAATAAAGGACTATGGTATGCCTCTTTATGTGTAATATAAACCGTGTC